>KZ807600.1:121742-141973 GCA_000696205.2 Oncopeltus fasciatus | reverse complement strand
ATATATATATATATATATATATATATATATATATATATATATTATACTATCCTTTTTGGTACCTAGTTGATATGACTGGAGAAAATATAGAAAAAATGTTTTATGGGGGCAATCTAAAATGATATATAATAAGTCGTTATGATGAGGATAATTTTACATATTTACATACATTGATTCTCGAAGTGAAAATTAACTTAGAAATATGATTGCCTTCCGTTCAAGAATGCTAACTTCTGGGAGATTGTCGTTCATAAAACTTGATGCAGTTGATCAACATATATATGCTCTCAGAAGAAATCTTCATATACCAATAACGATATACTTCTGAAAATATGAAAATAATGTATTATGATCTTAGAAAATATGAACACCAGTTGATAAACATATACTATTGCTATCCACATCTTATACTATTTGCATATATTTAACTTATAAATGCACTATAATAATGTTACTAAACTCATAATTAATTTATAAAGCTTATACTATACTTTGATATAAACATATAATATAAGATTCTCTGGTTCTCTACTTGTTGAATGTTTGTATTGCTAGAAAAAGATATTAAAAAAATAAAGTGCTTTATACATCTGGTAGAATACAAAACTTTCTTGATAATTGTATCGCACCGGAGGCTGAAAGGTATATAATCTACATCTTAGTAATAATCTCTAGATAATCTTAGATAATAAGAATGATTACATTCGATAATTATTTGAGAAAATTGAAAACCATGGATTTTGGAGACTGTAGTAGGATCCCAATAGAAAGGAAAACATTTCTAAAATATCTTTTCCCTAATTTTATTCCGAAGGAAACTATACTCTAATTCTGATTTGATATGGTTTATAGTTGTGTCTCAAGTGAGGTATAGAAGAAATCGAACAGGTTTCAGTGGACTTTTGGCGAAAGTATTGTTTAAAAAATGTGAGAAGACAAAAAAAAATTTGCAAAAGGTTAGGCACTTTCTAAATACATCACTTCATTTTCCCGACAAGAAATTCCTAAGAGGCAAGTTTATTGCTCTGAAATTGTGAGGATAGCTTTTACAAACTCATAATTTTAAGAATAAAGCAAGGTTGACATGGACTATAAATTTATAGCTCTATAATAAGTCTTAAACCCTTAGATTATAAACTGATTNATGCACTATAATAATGTTACTAAACTCATAATTAATTTATAAAGCTTATACTATACTTTGATATAAACATATAATATAAGATTCACTGGTTCTCTACTTGTTGAATGTTTGTATTGCTAGAAAAAGATATTAAAAAAATAAAGTGCTTTATACATCTGGTAGAATACAAAACTTTCTTGATAATTGTATCTCACCTAAGGCTGAACGCTAGATAATCTACATCTTAGTAATAATCTCTAGATAATCTTAGATAATAAGAATGATTACATTCGATAATTATTTGAGAAAATTGAAAACCATGGATTTTGGAGACTGTAGTAGGATCCCAATAGAAAGGAAAACATTTCTAAAATATCTTTTCCCTAATTTTATTCCGAAGGAAACTATACTCTAATTCTGATTTGATATGGTTTATAGTTGTGTCTCAAGTGTGGTATAGAAGAAATCGAACAGGTTTCAGTGGGCTTTTGGCGAAAGTATTGTTTGAAAAATGTGAGAAGACAAAAAAAAATTTGCAAAAGGTTAGGCACTTTCTAAATACATCACTTCATTTTCCCGACAAGAAATTCCTAAGAGGCAAGTTTATTGCTCTAAAATTGTGAGGATAGCTTTTACAAACTCATAATTTTAAGAATAAAGCAAGGTTGACATGGACTATAAATTTATAGCTCTATAATAAGTCTTAAACCCTTAGATTATAAACTGATTAATCGACAAACGTTTTATCACTATTTTTTTTATATATAAAGTACCTTAGAAAATATATATTTTGATTTTAATTTATTTAAGTTCCCGAATTTGCTCTATAAATGGCCACATTTATTTTCAAGGATATCAACGCCATACTAACCCCACTCCAACGGACAAGAAGAAAAAGGTCAGAAAAACCTGAATCCGATAAAAAAGTTTTATTTTTAAAATTTTATCTGTCTAAAGTAATCATATACATTTAAAAGTACAAATCATTATTTGTAAAATTATGTTTTAAATATAAATAATAAAAATAACGAAATTAATAACTAAAATAAACATGTACTTATGAAGTATTATGAAGTTCTACGAGCATATAATGAAAATATCTGAAGGGCCTAATGAACCCACTCCCGACATATCAGGTCATCATAGCCTAGTTGGTCGCATGAAAATATTTATTTTTTTAGGCGATGGGAGGGAGGGGTAAAACTAAAAATTGGATTATGTAAACAGTGAAAATGTATTTTAAAAAAATTAAATAAATAATCCTTTTGCTTAAAAATCTTCATAAAATACCTATAAGTGAGCGGGCGTAATAATCTAAGGGTTGATCGCCCCTAAACCCGATCCTACTTACCTCCTATAAGTGAGCAGTGAACATGTGAGAAATTACTTTTTACTCGCGAAAGGTATTTTTTATGTTTGATGAAACGTGTGATTTCGACTTGTGAGGATTGTCATAGATGGAATTTCAAGGAATTCGCTTGCAAAATATAAAGTGAGCCCAGTTTAGGTCTCTGTTGCTCCGTTCGCATCGAATGTTGGAAGGCAACGCTTTCCAGGACTACACTCCTAGGAAAGCTGATTAGTGACATGGCTAACCTGCTTAGTGGTAGCGAGGAGGCTTACGCAATCGTCACGTGAATTCCGCCGTAGAAAGATTCACGTGCTCCTTCTTCATACACGAGATCTATCCGGTCACATTTGAATGTGTCACTCACATTTTATTTTTAAACATAATCCCTTCTTTATCCCTAAGGGGTGACCTTACAACCTTTAAATGTGATTCTCCTCTTGGGATTGATTTTATTATACAGTTCAAAATAAATGGATTCAATTTTGGAGAAGAAATTATTATTTCTGTTGTTATTATTATAAAATATCCTTAATTTATATATATATTTTTTAAACTTTGCTACTTTTAATAAGTTGGGGTCATAAACCAATTTGTAAAGCAATTTTTATTGCGTTCACTCCAATTATATTGCTTTATTTACTGGCCATTTTTTGTTCTTTGGGTATTTGACATGAAATGGATCAAAAGTATATTATTGGTTTATTTTAATGTAAAAAATTTTTTTTTTAATTTTAACTCTATTGAAAAAATTTAATAAAAACTAAAGAATTTTCCCAGTAAATAAATCAGCAACAATTACATGACAAGATTACCTGTCATTTCGCTCAGAAGAAGTGAGGCATAAGTTTGGCCAGATCTAGATAGCACTTTGGGATCTATTACTTCCGGACGGCTAAGTATATCGGCCACAGAGATACACATATCTTCCACGGACAGTCGTATCCAAAGAATGTTGCGTGTTCATTCTGACAGCTCCTTCCCAGCCGGGAGGTATACCTCCACCATGTAAATCCGTTCGAGGGAGATGGTGCGGAAGACATGTCGACATGGGAACTCGGCAGTAGAGGTCGCTGTGTAACAGCCGGTACAATGGGTTTGGACGAACACGTAACCCGCTGACATGGTAACCCCTAAGGAAATACGGCTTAATTACACATACCAAGATGATCTTGGATTACGAAAACGGAATAAGAAAATACATACATCGAAAGGAAGAAGTCTGGCAATAACTCTGATGGTATCGTGTGGAATACCGCCTAATTAACACTTGGTATATTGACTTGTGGATTACGGGTTAGATTAGAGAGGCGTCTCCAATGATCACCAACACTCTAAGGAATCATAACTCCGACCCACATCTCTTCATGCTTGAACAAGTTACGTAACATTTCAGTGAACCATTAATAGTTAATAGAATNATTACATCTTTTTAACTGAAAAAATTTAATAAAAACTAAAGAATTTTCCCAGTAAATAAATCAGCAACAATTACATGACAAGATTACCTGTCATTTCGCTGAGAAGAAGTGAGGCATAAGTTTGGCCAGATCTAGATAGCACTTTGGGATCTATTACTTCCGGACGGCTAAGTATATCGGCCACAGACACATATCTTCCACGGACAGTCGTATCCAAAGAATGTTGCGTGTTCATTCTGACAGCTCCTTCCCAGCCGGAGAACGTACCTCCACCATGTAAATCCGTTCGAGGGAGATGGTGCGGAAGACATGTCGACATGGGAACTCGGCAGTAGAGGTCGCTGTGTAACAGCCGGTACAATGGGTTTGGACGAACACGTAACCCGCTGACATGGTAACCCCTAAGGAAATACGGCTTAATTACACATACCAAGATGATCTTGGATTACGAAAACGGAATAAGAAAATACATACATCGAAAGGAAGAAGTCTGGCAATAACTCTGATGGTATCGTGTGGAATACCGCCTAATTAACACTTGGTATATTGACTTGTGGATTACGGGTTAGATTAGAGAGGCGTCTCCAATGATCACCAACACTCTAAGGAATCATAACTCCGACCCACATCTCTTCATGCTTGAACAAGTTACGTAACATTTCAGTGAACCATTAATAGTTAATAGAATGCTTACTTCCTGAAAAACATCTTATTTGTGTGGGGATCGCACTATATTTTTATTATATCGTAGGATCATTGGATATTCTAAATTAAAACATTCCTTCAAATGACAAAGATCTCTGACGCTCTTGGAAAAAAAAAATTACTGCCTCGTTAAGTCATTATTATGCAAATAATAGTATTAGTAAAAAGCGAGTATTTGCTCAGTATAAATTGACATGATTTCTTTATCATATTTTAGACTCTCGCACTTAAAGTCCAAAATAACTTTTGAATACTCATAACTGGTAGTCCTTATTGAAATTTCAGTATAAATTTAAGAAAATTAAAGACGGAAGAAAGATTTCGCCGAAAAAATGTCTTTGAGTACCATCGTTTATCAGTGATGGATTGTAGCTGAAGCAATATTAAAATATCAGTTTTATTAAAGAGAAATTCTGTTAGATGGCATCTAAGTTAAAAAATAAAATATGAGTAAACAATTAATGAGAGGGAATAGAATAAAAAAATATATCTGTCCCAGCCAGGAATCAAACCGGCCCGGATAGCAGGAGATCCAAGTTCGATTCCTGGCTGGGACAGATAGATTTTTTTATTCTATTCCCTCTCATTAATTGTTTAAAATTTATGTGGGATAAAAAACCACAACCAAATAAAATATTTACAAAATATGAGTGTCAAGCTGGAATAATCCACATGGGATGAATACTCATAATACTTTCAAAGTACGCTGTGCGTTCGGAAAAATTCTATTGTGCTGACACCTTCGACTCACACCCCTCTGTTTCGTGCAGAGAGCGGTGATGAAATCAGGCTGGCAGAAAAGAGAACTTTTGTAGCTCGGAGGTCACTTTGTGAACAACCTCCATGGCCACCTATCTTGTTATTCTCTGCCGTCTGAAGGAAACACTAGAGGGCCTTCGGGGTTACCAATCCACACATTTTGAAAAGGAGTCGTGCCTCGAGTAGCTCCAGAACGAGATCAAGATCCCTAATCTCTGCGATTTAGCGGGGCAGGTGTCGTCACCTTGCCGAAGTGTGAGGAAATCCTAACTGGTCGAAAATTGGCACGGGCAATCCAAGAGCGAATGCTCAGCCATTAAGAGAAATCCTGACACTAGAATTTCGATGAAAGGATTATTTTTTTTTATTTTTGTTAGCCCTCAACCCTTCATCACGACTTTAATATTCCTTTCGTCCAAGATCTCATCTCCACCCACTTCAAGCTCCTCCACAGTAAAGTCCAACCCACATGCCCAATCCCTATCGACGGACTCTAATCCTTACAATCCTCCCCGGGAACTTTAACGGAGATGGCCTCGCGACATCCTGGGCCTTAATGCCCCACTAGGAGTGGGGTCGATGGGCCCCTTCTCCCTGCACAGTGATGCTAGCCTCCTTATAGACCACTTAGGGTCATGGAGGTAGGGGCTAAATACAGGTTACCACCCCATTATAAACATCCATGGCTCAGTACAACCTTTTACTAATAAACGGGATGAAAGGATTCATCAAATCAATACATATCACATGTACAGGACCATATTTTGCTCTAATTGTAAATTACTTATTTTATAAAAGTCTGTATAAATTATAAACTAAACTAATTTCCCATGTTTCATTAAGATAGAAACATCACTGTATTAGACATATATTTTTTATCATGTAAGTAGGGTACATGCATATGTAAGTATTAATATATGCCATATATAATAATAGAACTAACTGTATTAATTTATGTTTCTAATATACTTTTGTAGATCAATTGCAAACCTTTATTCCTTTAAAAAAATTACGCACATGCTGTATGTCATGCTATTGGGAAACACGTTTGAACTAGTGTAACCTTCGTGATTTCACATTTTGCTGAGCCACGAACTCTACAAGCTTCCAATTCTTTTAAAATTTATGCCTATCATAAACAACATCAATTTATTCATTTTGGGTTACTGGCCCATGGGCCCATGGGCATATCACTACCTTTAATTGTTACTGCATTCCCTCGGAGGTACATATTAGAGAAACATACGAGGAAGGCCACGGAAGTTTCCTGTGGATATTCCCTACTGAAAATGGCGTGCAGCTAAGGTCCTTCATGAATTAATTGACTAAAACAGGAAGACAATACCTTACTTTTTTTCATCAACAAAGGACCTGCAATTTTCGTCAATAATTTTGATGACATAAAACTATTAGTCATACAATTAGTTATTAGCTATTTTATCATTGAGGCCGTCTTTGAGTAAATCATTAAATTGTTTATTATCAGTGAAGAAATTTAGTTTATTGTCTAATTTTTTAAGCAAACTTAGTTTAGAGTAAACTTATATACAATTCCACCTTAAATAACAAATATCTGTCATGTGATTTTTCATTTTAAGACGTGTGTCTAGAAATATATATAGAAAAAAATATTCCTGTGTTTACAGGAAGACAATTTTAGAGTACTTAATATGTCTTAAAAATTTAATTTCGTTTCTATACACATGGATTTTTTAAGAACAGTAAAACCCATGGCACTGAGAGCCTTATGCATAATATATTTTGAATAATTTTAATAATTTGTTGCGGTAAAAGTTGCCTAAAATTTGAATGTTAATAACTCCAAAATTTGAATTTAGAATAACTCCAAGGCTAACAAATATGTAGAATTTGTGTTAAAAGATGAGTGAAGAAGTTACTTTTCCGAAGGTCACCCATTTTCTTCTTGCACACTATAGAAAACTTTCAATAATTTTTTATTGCTTTTTCTCGTCTCCTTTAATTTTCTTTCCAGCCATGAGCTCCATTTTATCAAAAGGGTGTATAAAGGTTGAAAAAGAAACCCATCGTCAAAGAAAGCGAGGAGTGAACGGTACCAAGGTTCATGGGACATCCTTTTTAGGCTTGCTAGAAGCAACCAAATTTGACCTTTAATGATTTCACATATTTTCTTACAAGAATAAATGTAAACTTATATGTAAATGAAAAAGGTAAACCAATAAAACAAAACTGCAAAGGAAAACATATTTAAATATTTGTTTCCTATGCATAACAAATCTATTACCTTATGAAAAGTATTTCATTCTGGTAAACTTTACCAATCGTTTATGTAGTATCGATGATAAAATGTACATGTATGATAAACTGGCTTAATAAATCATGATAGCCATAGATTAATCGAGTCTATTAATTTAAATTTAGTCAACCTAATNCTTAAAAATGTCGTATAGTGTCATTTCTAAAGCAATTAAAATCAGAATTCATTTTCATCCAGAAGGCTTACTGTCTAATTGAGATAACTTACAAAATAAATCTTAAGGTGTTGCTCAGTTATGATTTTATATACTTTAAATAAAAATTGTATTTCTAATAAATAATTAAAGGTATATTATGCTCCATATCCTCTGAATATTAATTCATTGTGCGTATCGTGAAAAATGTCCAATCAGACTAAAGTTAATTGTCATTATAATTACTATACTTGTAAAAAGTTTAATAATTTTATACTTCATTGTATTATTTTTAATAAATTAAAACAAAATTAATTGTCAGTTTACACGTTTGATGTAAAAATAATTAATTTTTGTCTTTCCAGTTTTCCAAATAAACATGAATTTAATGTTTATTTGTAAGCAATTAAGCTCGAGCTTAATTTAATGCAAAAATAGCAAGAACCAAGAAATCCTATAAATATTCTATTTATTTTTTAAATTAGGATATTCACGATATTTATTCAAAAATCTTGTCTGAAAATTCTGAGACTCCATGTCTTGTAGTAGTCAAACAAAAGTATTGCGAATACATCTTTCTTTGAAATTTTTGACATGAAGGGAGTATTTAATTGGTCAAAGGGTATTTCATCTCCGTTGACCATGGCAAGCATCAAAATGAATTTAACCTTCTGCAGGGCTTGACCCCTTCAAGTAGTGTTGAGAGCATTGGACAGACCGAGTAATAAATCACTCGAAAGAAATGCGGCCATACTTTTGCTTTTCGGGGGTAATGAGTTTAATCATGGACGTCTATTGTCCATTGTTGGTCCTTTGAAAGGGCAGACATACATGGTGCTGAGAGATGCCTTTTTTCTTCTTTGGTCTCTCTTCATCAAATGCTAAGGATAGAATTCTCTAATTGGCAGAGTTCACCGTACCATTTATCGAATGTAGACCGGTTGAAAGACTTCAAGGAAGTGAAGAATAAAGTACTACATAAGGTAGAGACAAGAAAGTGTACTTATATATATATATATAATGTGGCATTTCACTTCCAGTAGATGTATTTTAATTGGTTTGTCCTACATCTGTCCAGAACTGTAATACTTGGTCAATCAATTAGACTACTTGTAATGCAGATCATAATTGATTCAAAACAAAGTGAAAAGGAATCAAACAAGAAAAGAAATGGGAAAATAAAACTGACCGTAAAAAACAGGTAGAAGTAACATTCAATAAAATATATTGTACCTTATTTGAATTATGTTTTCAAAATATACGTTTAGACATAGGTTTTTGTTATGTAATATCTATTCCGTAAAAATTTTGGGAGAAAAAAAAGCTTTGAACCGCAATAAAATGAGTACCTTTATGGGGTAAGAGATAAACAATTATTGTCTACATAATAAAAAAATCAATATGATTCCTCTTGAATGAACAAAAATGGTACAGGAAAGAGTAAGTAGCTACTTTGTTAGACAGGCTTCAGACGATCAGGGGTAAATTAAGTAGGGAAGGCTGTGTTAACCATTCGTTAAATCAATAAGATTGAACATATATGTAAGAAAATTCATTCTTTATCTATGTTCAAATGGAGTTTTGACCGATATTAATAGAGAATTTTATGATGGGAAACAAGGTTGAACGTTGACCACAAAACAAAAATTAACTAAAATTCTATACTAATTCTTTCTTTATTTATGTTGCATACACTTTTTTTTTTTTTTGTTAGTCTCCCTTTAAAACACTTAGGGTCAAGGAGGGAGGTGCTATCTACAGGTTTCCATCCCGTTCTAAACACCCATGGCTCAGGACTTCCTTTTTATTTTTGGGTAAAAGCTTGTCTTAGGTAGGATTTGAACCCACAGCGTCAGGATTCAGAACAGTTCCCCTTAGCTATCCTGGCGCCAACATAAACATTTTTGTAATAACACTAACAATAACTAATACATAAACAAATTTTTTTTTTTTTTTTTTTTTTTAAGGTAAATGAAAATTCAAAATTTGATAAACCATTACCAAATTCATTATATAAAAAAAAGCATTAAAGCTATATATATATGGTCGCCTCCAAATTTACAGCTTGAACTAAGTAGGTTGCGCGGAAAATACAATTTTATTTAGAAATCCCGTTTTGGAACCAACAAGGGGTAAACCCGTTAAAAAGGATATCATATGCATTGTGAAAATATTCCTTTATTATAATAATTAAACCGGTTCATGAGAAAAGGCTGGATTGGCTCATTTATGATTCGAACCACGTGGTTCCTTGAATGGGCTTCGTGTGGTCGCCATTCATTCATGAGCCCCCCGTGATCACGTTATGATGTCAGGTGTTCTGACCCGCACACGAAACCGCATCTGCTTCAGGCTTGATTTTCTCTGCTTCATTTCAATCTCTTCTATTTCGGGAAGTCCGCAGAGAGCAACCTGAATTCTGGCGCCATACCATTACTCACGAGTAGCCATGTCACTAGGTAAAATTATTTCAATTTCAGTAGACTTCCTTTATGAAATTAAACAACTAAACATGTTGGACTAATGAGTTTAAATATTTCTGTAAATATGCTGAAGAAAGTAAATAAGATAATTGGGCGACTTCTTTCTCTTGCAGGTATTTCAGAGACGATCTTCGCTTTCTGTTGGCGCCTACCTGTCTTCTTGCGAAAGACTAGTAGAAATAATATGTTAATTATTAAAACAATAATTGTAAGCAATATCATATTAGACTGCACTCTAGATTTGCCTTAACTAAAACATATTGCTAGCTATTATTTCCCCAGTCATATTATTTTCTTGACCAGTTATTTATTTTGTGCATCCCATTATGTAGGTCGCTCATTTTAGCTTCCGAGCATGGCTGAGGATTAAGCAACAGAGTTAGAAGGAATCATCTATTTCCATTTTAGTTCTTATGAGAGCTATTGGATTCCGGCATATTTTTTTCCTCCTTTACATATCTTCTTCACCTTTTTTAACGCTCCGTAACTACCCTCACAGACAGGAATTTTTTGGAATGGCCTAAACGTTGCGGAAAAAGAAGCGTTCCGTCAAGTTAAGTAAGCTGAATTTCATCATTTCCCCCTCCCATGCAACCCCCTCCCCACCCCAAATACACAATTTGTCCCATTAAATCGGGTGATTATTTATGTTCTCGCTGGTTATTTCAACCATGGTTCACACATATATGACATACTCTATCATTTAGCGGATATAAATATCACAGGTGAAACATGACAATTTTTGTATTTGAGCTTTAATTTTGTAGTTATGAGCTTTGACTCATCAAATTATTCTGTGCGAATTAAACTCTTACATATTTTTAAAGGTTGCCAAAAGAACTATTCATTAATTTGTGTAGTAGCCATTGACTTGAAAAAAGTATACAGATTAAGACTGACTTAATAGTTAAATTTTTAAATGCATGCTCGACTTTTAAAATTCAGAATTTCATCACATCTAAAGGTTACAGGGATTTAACTACTTTCTTCCGTATTTGCCGCTCTCCACACCGCCATACTTCACGTTTGAAGGCGGTTTTCTCTGACGTCATAACACACAGAAACGGGAGCGCGAGGCGCTGTACTTCTATTCAATTTGTGCCTTCTATCTCCTTGGATTCCAGAGAGGCACTGACACCGCCGAGTCAGCAGGCTTTGTGTACTCCCGTGCTTTCCTCGCGGAGAAAGGAATATGGCCAGATCTTCTCTTTCCTAGTAGCTATTGTCACCTCCAAGGCTTTTTTTTTTTTTTTTTTTTTTCCTTTTTGCCTTTTCTCTCAGGGCAAGATTTCAATCAGAGACTGTGGACAAATTGACAGCCGATTGAATGGAAATTGTTGCGCCGAAATGAAAGTAGTGACCACACTTTGTTGCTGAATATTTTTTTATGTTGCCAATGGAGACAACAATAAAAGCCCCGGAAGAAATAAATGTCCTCTTGCAGGTTCCCTGCAGCATGATAGTGGCATAATTTTCTCAGCTCAAAAAATCTGATAAAGGAATTTTATAAATTTTATTGGATTACGAATTTGCTTAATTTCACACACACATACACACATTAAAATATGATTCAAGAGTGTAGTATTTATCTAAATCTCTAAAACATTCCAATGTTATTAAAATGAACCATGGCCTGACTATGTAACGAAAAAAAACATTCTTTATTATACTTTTAAATCTAATTTTATTAGTTTATTAACGAGAAACTAATTAAACGAAAAAAGTTAGGTGAAATAAATCAGAAAAGTACACAAACATCCACAGTGTAAACATCTATTTTAACTCAAAGAGCTTTCGAGGCCTACGCCTCATCCTTAGTGCTCTATGTTGGTCTAGGTGAACTCTCCCTAATCTATCTTAATTTCACCACCCAAAAGTAAATACAAATTATATAAGTATTCGGTTCATATTATCAAATAAATTCATCTATAGTGGCCAAATAAAAAGTTGTTTTTTATTGTGTAGCTCATAGTATAATTATTGTTTTCAAATTTTTTATCCCCGTTCAGCAGATTTGTTAATCTGTTGTTTATTGTTAATAATAGTTTATATAAAAATGGAATTCTATTTGACAGACAGAATTGCATAGGTTCCGGGTTCCCGAAAAATCTGAAATTTTTAGTATGATAAGATTTTAGTTGGGGTTCGGTCAAGGTAAATTTAAAAAACGTTGGCAGACAATCTTTTAAAATAATACACTTTTTTAAATTTGTATTTTCTTTTTTTTGGATCTACCTTGACCGAACCCCCACTAAAATCTTCTAATAAAATATCTACGGTCAAAAACTCTCCTTTCCAAATATTTAGTGTTTAAACATCCAATTCGTCTTAAAAGTCACTTTGCTTTCATATTGCCAATAAATAATACAGAGAATCACATAAAATTTATTAGTGAAGTAGAGCAGCAAAAAATCTTTAAGTCAGCAAAAAATCTTTAAGTCAGCCAATATGATTAGTTACTAAATATTAAATGAAACTGTTCGAAACAAAAACATTAAATTAAACATTTGAAATAAAATTTAATACCAACACATTACATATTTCAATAATATAAATTATTCTTCTATAAAAATATCGAACAAATTTTTAAAATAATCTACCATGGGAGGAACCTCAATTCGCTAAATCAGGTTTTAGAACTAAAACACAAATATAAAATATTATGGAGATATTATTTTTATTTCAAAATTAATATACTTGGTTAGTGCAGACATCATAGTGGGTCGTTGGGACCTAGAGGTATTCCGCCTTTTATGAGGCAGCAAAAAAAGTAGAGCACTTTGACGGGAAACACAATTTGCTCTTCTAATTGTCCCTGCTTCATATCTGGACGGATCTCCAAGGCAGAGGGTAGGAAACCCTTCGCTGGAGGTTCCGCTCCAGATTCCCACACCCCTACCGTAGGCTGTTATGGGCGCTGAACATGCAAGGAGTGCGGCCAGGAAGTCAACACGACCTCTTTCCACGGACTGGGAAGGTTGAACCAACATCCCTAAAGGAGGGTAGGCCTGCTTCAGTGGTATTCTCTTTTGTACGAAACACCTTCCAGGATGAGGCGGGAAAAACAAGTACAGATTTTCTCTAACCTGATATGTACTGGATTTCCCCTCACCAGCAAAAACAAAATCAAAACCGTCAAAAATCATTCTCTATTCAGCCCTGAAGAAGCCATCACAGTATGTGCGAAAGCTCGGCAACCATCAAAAACTTTACACGGTCCAACCCGGAAAAAACTTTACATACATCTGATGACTGTGGAAGCCTACGTGAACAAAATCAAAACCTCTTTAATCGCAGAAAACTAGACTCTGTCAAAGGCGTCATACTGTGGAATGGAAGACTGTGGATAAAGATTTTTTATTTTTAAATTTACCTTGCCCTGTAGATTTTTATTTGTGAAAAAAAATTTTTGTGACAGTTTTATAATAATTTTATTGGCAGTAAAGGTACTAGCTTCACCAAAAACCTATTAATTAAATTAATTAAATATTACAATACATTGATAAGATAAGATAACAGATACCCTGCGGTTTCATTGTAAAATGCCGCCTTGTTAGGTGTAACTGTGGTTTAATTGATATTGGACTTAAAAGAAACTCTGTTGACTAACAAATTTCAAAATCTCCAATAATAAATAATAGAAATACAACGATACAGTAATACGAGACGACATATTAATTTCGATATTAGATATCACAAGAAACAATTGTCTAATAAAATCTTTAGCTATGTATAACATTTCTATTATATTATATATTTGAATAGACTATTATTTTGTTTTTATTAACCTTTCAATCACGCGGAGTCATGGAGAGAGTACGTAGCTGAGTACGTAGAGAGTACGTACGTACATGAGAGACGTAGCTATCGAAGAGGAAGGTTTATCATTATAAATTGAATATTATGAAGAGGCCTCTAAAAACGCGAAACTAGAGAGACAATAAATAATTGCAAATAACAACAATTTGACACTGTCGAACCCGGAAGAAGAAACGGTAAATACATCTGACGACCGTCGAAGCCTACATAAATAATTGTTGTTAAAATTAATGACACTTACTTCTGACCTTTCCCTTTCCATCGGCAGATGGAAGGCGAATGGCTCGACATGAAGAGATATATAGGCAGAAAACAGATTATATTTTGAATTATATATTTAATTATTCAATTTGTTTTTCAAATTGTTACTTAGCTAGCTTAAACTCTTAAATTTTTAATATTTCTAATCCGTGATCAATTCACTAATCAGTTTTGACTTTGATTCACTCTTTAAAAATGGTCAATAGGATGTTTTGAATATAAAAATGGATTTAAAAAAATCAGATCTGTTTCATTGCAAGATTATAGCGTTTAAATGTTATTTTATCTCATCCTTAAGGTATTCATTTCAAATATCACTGAATTTATATATATTCATCTAAATTATAACACAGACTGGCTCAGATATATATATATTTAATTATCCAATTTATTTTTCAAATTGTATCTCAGCTAGTCTGAACCCTAAATTAAGAATATTTGTAATCCACGATCAATCGCTTTGGCATTGATTCACTGTTGAAAAATAGTTAAACCCCAGCGGTCGTATTGTACTTATTAAAAATAGTTGCTGATCTCAGAATTTATACTTTTCCTGTCCGTACAAATCAGGAAGTCTGCGGAATTCAAGAAAGCCAAAAACCGCAAGCTCACACCAGAAATATAGACCCATTAGCGATTTTTACTCCAGTAAATTACTAGCTCATTCGACTTGGTATTACCACTGAAAGGTAGCCACAGACGACCTTGGTCGGGATTGAAGTCAGAAGTGAACTGTAACTCTACGAGTCGTATCTCCGGGCTGGAGGAATGATAGTGAAGGACAGCTGAGCCCCGGTGGAATCAAGGATATTATGTATCTCACTTCCTCAATATGAAGGACCTTTTTGCTAGATGGTACCATCTTTGCAGGATTTGAGAATCTTACTTATAGGTTATTGTCAATATCTTTGAATTATGTCAACTGCTGAATGCCTTTTTAAATATTTATAATGTCCGCCATGGTTGACACGCCAAGAAGAAAAAAAATATATAAGATAATACTCTCGATAAGCCAATAAAAATGTTTCAATAAAAAATATGATGTATGCTAATAAATTTGAGAGGAAATTACATTTAACAGTTTACTTGTCCTTAAAGCAAATCTACCTATGGACTCTTTGTTAATAAATCAAACAGAAAAGAACGACTTAAAGATTACAAATTGTACTAAACCAACTTAAATAAATATTTTATTTGTCGTGGTATTTAATCCCACATTAATTTGAAACAAAAAATGCAAAGGAAAATAATAAAAAAATTTAACTGTCTCAGCCAGGACTCGAACCTGGATCTCCTGCTATCCGGGTTGGCGTGTAATATGCCCATTTGGAGTCTGGGGAATTTAATAGGTTATCTGGCTAGTATCGGTGGTGTAATCGGCTAGCACGCCAGCCCGGACAGCATGAGATCCAGGTTCGAGCCCTGGCTGAGACAGTTATATTTTTGATTCTGTTCCTTTGCATTTATTGTTTAAACCAACTTCCTTTACACTAACTATTGCTTTAGTTTTAAACTTACTGGAATGTACAGAATTATATGAGGGAATTTTTTAGAATCAGCATATTCTTTTATCAGACCTTAGCACTTTTCAAACTTTTAGTTTTCAGTAAAGGATGTCCTTTACGGCCAGTGTAGGTCGGCCTTAGAGATTTTATATGTTGTGCTCTGGGTCTCTTTGGTTTATTAAAAGAGAACTATATCATCAGAAAATCATGAGGTAGGATTATCTAAGTCTTTTTAGTTTACGCAGACTTTTGAATGTGCTTAGAAGGAACGGTACCCTACTCTAACTTAGAGACATTCCACTTTGATTTCTCCGAGGAAGTCGTATGCGATCGGACAGAGGACATAGAGGGGTATATGGGACTCCTCGAGATGGCGAGGTAGCTCTCGCTAGCCCCGTGACGCGCAGAGCTGGTCAGAAGGGGAAACGCGACAACGAGGAAGAGAAACCCACTGGTCGTAAAGAAGCAGGGGAATTCCTTCTTTCTCCTACCTCTATGGTCTTGGGGCGGGACTGAAGCTTGGTTCGTGTACAACCCCGCGATACGCAGTGATCGATAGCAGAGTCACTGGCATTAATTCGCTTTTCAACAAGAATCGAAGATTAGCTTTCTTGTTTTCTTTACAATGGCTGGACTCTCCCCAACCCATACACTTTCACTGGAGGTTAACTGCACAAAACATTGCGGTTAATTAAAATAAGGCCGACTAAGAATCACTGTCTTAGACTCACCATTGAAATAAAAAGCAGTTTGCGGAGGATTATCGTAAAGTAAGCAGATTTTTCTTGCACGTTGGTGTTGGTTTCATTACCACGGAATAGGAGTAAAAGTAAATGACTATGCTGGAGATGACTAAATTCTTTATGATATATACTTAAATATCTAATTATTGAGAGCATTTTAAATATAGTACAGAATATAAGCGTTAAAAAATTGTTTGTATAAAATAGTTTTAACTATTATATCCTGTACCATATTTTTAAAAAAAAGAAGCTTTTAATAAGTAAGATATTTATCTTAGTGTGTGTGTAATTATATATTACTTCCATTAGGAAAAACAAATTTTTTTTTATCCTGAAAACTATAAAAATGTGATTCATAATGATGAACATTATTATAAGGTCTGATGAAAAAAATGATAAATTGTTAGTACAAGTATTATTTTGATCATCATTTTATGTAACTACATTATTAACAAGTGATATAGTTCTGTTGTTGCTAATTTTAAAGTTGTTATTTTCTGAATTTGACCAGACCAAACCATATATTATATCTGAATAATACTGTAACATTTATAAGACGTAATGATGGTGAATAATGAAACGGAGTGGAATGAATTTTTTTTCTCACCTTAGAAAATATCTAAACATACCCATTACATAATTAAGTCAAAACAGACTGTAAATATGAATTAAATTTTAACAGCTGATAGTGAGTGTATATGTGTGTGTGAGTGCGCATTTAGTTTGTGTGTTGTGTGAGCGTATTTGTGTCATAGTGCCTCCCTTACTCTCTTTCTCACTCTCTCTCTCCATCCCTCCCTACCATCCTCCACCCAAACATACTCTCTCTCTCTCTCTCTCTCTCTCTCTCCGCCTATCATATATTATAAATGTCATAAATATGTGTGTGTGTGTGTGTGTGTGTGTGTGTGTGTGTGTGTGTGTGTGTGTGTGTGTGTGTGTGTGTGTGTGTGTGTGTGTGTGTGTGTGTGTGTGTGTGTGTGTGTGTGTGTGTGTGTGTGTGTGTGTGTGTGTGTGTGTGTGTGTGTGTGTGTGTGTGTGTGTGTGTGTGTGTGTGTGTGTGTGTGTGTGTGTGTGTGTGTGTGTGTGTGTGTGTGTGTGTGTGTGTGTGTGTGTGTGTGTGTGTGTGTGTGTGTGTGTGTGTGTGTGTGTGTGTGTGTGTGTGTGTGTGTGTGTGTGTGTGTGTGTGTGTGTGTGTGTGTGTGTGTGTGTGTGTGTGTGTGTGTGTGTGTGTGTGTGTGTGTGTGTGTGTGTGTGTGTGTGTGTGTGTGTGTGTGTGTGTGTGTGTGTGTGTGTGTGTGTGTGTGTGTGTGTGTGTGTGTGTGTGTGTGTGTGTGTGTGTGTGTGTGTGTGTGTGTGTGTGTGTGTGTGTGTGTGTGTGTGTGTGTGTGTGTGTGTGTGTGTGTGTGTGTGTGTGTGTGTGTGTGTGTGTGTGTGTGTGTGTGTGTGTGTGTGTGTGTGTGTGTGTGTGTGTGTGTGTGTGTGTGTGTGTGTGTGTGTGTGTGTGTGTGTGTGTGTGTGTGTGTTACTAGAAAGACGTTTGTAATACTGAACGCTGTGATTACTGTGAATTTCTGAGTAAAGTAATGAAAGAATACAATTCATCTTCACAATGTGTTAGCTTTTTCTTAAGCTGCCTTCAGAGATAATCCAGGAGAATTGATGGCAACTGTGAATATGCCTAAGGATGAAAAATGAAAGTAAAAAGGTTAGAAGATCCGCAATTATGAAAATTTTAGAAGGAACTTTTGAACTTTGCTCCCACCGAATGAGGAGCTATTCCTAATATACGACAATCATATTTTAGGGAATTTAATTGTTTAACGAATTCAAGAAATTTAACTAAATGCTTTGGTACTTGCTTTTATCATACCTTCTGTAATCCGTCTTCATTGGTTTCTGCAAACCATCTTCTGTTGGCGAGCGCTTTCGGAAATTATCCATCCTCGTGGCCGAATACATGTAATCACTGTCACTGTCTGTGACTTGAGTTGAATACAGACTGTGACAGTGAACACATGTATTCGGCCACGAGGATGGGCAATGTCCGAAAGCGCTCGCCAACAGAAGATGGTTTGCAGAAACCAATGAAGACGGATTACAGAAGGTATGATAGTTCTATATTCATTGGTAGTGATAATAACCCTTTTGATTATTTACTCGCTTTTAGTTTGGTAGGTAGCTCATGTAAAGGGGTTGCTATCAAGAAGACCTAGGCTGTGATCTCGCAATCCTCTCAACAATACTATCTCAATAATGCAGATGAAAAGAAGCAAATCGCTCGGACAATTTGGGGGCCATTACAATGATCGGAGACAATGGCTCCGAAGGAAAGACATCATTCGCAAGCGATCCGCCCCCTTTCTAACAAGATCCGTTGCCTTAGACGCTCCTCCATTCTCTGCAGGGCTGCACAACAAGCCGGCTGAGAGAAATGTCAGCTGTTGAGTTAGCACGGGACAAAGACGGTAAGTGAAGGGGCCGGTGGCGAAACCCGCCCGAGACAGATGTGTTCCGAGTGTGAGCATGTTGACATCAAACTGCTTTTGGTGGTAGCCAATCCCTGCTGTCGGGATTTGGCGGCGTTCTGCGAAGAGGATTAGGATTAGGTATCATGGCGACCAACGGCGTGCTGATTGAACAGGATGAAGTGGTTTATTATTGAACCATCCGCTTCTTGTCAATATGATATATTCCAACATTTATTTGCATTTTTAAACCACTTGCAACTGTATTATTTCCCATTTAGGAAATAAATATTTCATTCATTGTATAAAAGTGCTAAAGTTATATGTAAAAGGGTTTTTATTAAGTTTAAATAAATGGATTAACAATTTTTATCGAGCTAACATACCTTCTATTATCCGTCTTCATTGGTTTCTACAAACCATCTTCTGTTGGCGAGCGCTTTCGGACATTATCATCTTCTAGGCCAAATACATGTGTTCACTGTCACTGTCTATATTCAACTGCCCAATAACGTATTCAATATTTTATCGAGCATTATTTTATTACAATGCAGTTTAATTATTTTAAATTATTGTTAAGTTTTGAAAATTTGCAGTTAGATTAAATATGACACATTAAATTAATGTTAAGGGGCTACTTTTAGTTGGGAAGAGTACTTCTTTTAGCGGTTTCCTGAACTAGTATGAATGTAAATACAGCAATTTCTACAGAATCAGCAAAGAATAGTCACTAAAATTTGTGGGGTTGTGTGTCACATTTCTGCAAAGTGCAAAATGTATGGCTAAGTTCTTATTTAAGAAAAATCGGACCAATTGGAGTGAGGGATTACGTAAAATCTCAAATGTGCGTAAAAAAATGTTACATACAGGGAACGTAATATTAAGTTTAGGGTGATAAGCCACAAAAAGGTTTGTTTTCTGATAAAATACATAATTTAGGAGTAGCTATATGAAGTATGACATTTTATTATCATAAAGCCATTTTTTTTTCTTTTTAATAGACCCGTAAACAACGGAAACAATGTATGAAAAATATTTATAAACCACAGTTGGTTTTGTGTTTAATACAGTGTTTCTGCTTGTAATAGATAAGTGGATTTATGGTTAGCTCCTTGGAATGTCTAGTTCAAATGTAATATACACGGTTCATACTCTTCTTTTTAAATT
>KZ807599.1:405996-418458 GCA_000696205.2 Oncopeltus fasciatus | reverse complement strand
TTTTTTTATTCTATTCCCTCTCATTAATTGTTTAAAATTTACGTGGGATAAAATACCACAACCAAATAAAACATTTATAAAGAAAAAATTAAATAAAGTAAATGAAGAGAGTCGACAAATAGCTTGACAATGTCAGCTCCTTCGAGTACAAGACGAAGTTCTCGCCTTTCTCGTGGGTTAGGCTCTTGCTAGTGTAGAGCGAATTGAATGAGATAACTACAGGTAAGTGCACCGGCCCGGATAGCAGGAGTTCCTGGCTGGGACAGATAGATTTTTTTATTCTATTCCCTCTCATTAATTGAATAAATTCTGAGTTTTATAACTAGTTGCATAAGCGCTTGAAGATATTTGTTATCATTATATAGTTTTTAATTTTGTATGTATTGCCAAGATTAAGGTTTCCTAAAATGTTTTTATAATTGGGAAAAAATACTATGTATTAAAGGCAATTAATCCTCTGAAATGATATAAAGCACACAAAAGACATATAGTCTAAACAGGACTAAGCAACTAAGAGATCTGTAAACATACCAACCAAATAATTACGTTAGCAACTGAAGTGGTAAAGAATATATAATAAATGTCCAAGTTTTTAAAAGTAAAAAATTTTACAAATACGTGATGAAGAAAATTATTAACACAAATGGAAATGGTCAAATATTTAGTTAATTAAAAAACCTATATAGTTTATCTCATTTTAAATTAAATACTATCATGAAGAACGAGCTTATCTTCGTTAATAATTAATGATTTAAAATTAATAATATAGGCTGAACCTTTCATTCCATATGAGCAGAGTGACCAAAGAAAGATTATTGTGAACACAATGAATTAATCTAATTTGTAACAGGATAAGTAAAGATAACTTATAAAAAATAAAATGAAATAAATATAAAAATTAAAAAAAAAAAAACCATAAATCAGAATATAGTCGGGAAGAGACACTTTAAGAAATATGTATTCATTTAATTTGGAAAATAGATTAAATCTGCTGAAGAAGTATGTTAGCAGGGATCGAATTTTCATGAGCATGACTTCTTGTTAAGAGCTGGGGTGCTGCAGTTTATCAGAGATTAAGCAAAAAGTAGTAGCAAATTTATCAAATTGTGATAGTCTGATAACAGGTAAAAGCCATTGTGTGATTCTTACCTGTGACGAGTGTCCTCCCAGAGCCCGTAGAGCTGGGCCACCTCCTCCTTGAGGCTCTGATCCTGGTGACCGGAATCTGTGATGAACCGATGGACGGCCACGTTCACCGAATGCACCTTGCCCTTCACTTCTTTCAGTAGGCTAGTTTCACGCTGCAACAAAAATACATGCGACATTCAATAGGCAGGTCACAGACTTAAAAGGGGAAACGACAAAGGTCTGCTGATAAAGAGTAGAGACACTTACAATTATCAGGATTCGTCAGACTTAAGAATACAGATACTTTTTAGGAACTGTTATTATATAGGTTGTGTCAAAGGTAGATCCTGGGTTTGCTAAAGATGTCCATTGTGGTGGGGAAGGGGTTGTGGCTCATTGACACACCAGTTACTCTCACATAAGTTTACATGATTGTACATGGAGTCTACCTGATTGTACTCACATTAAAGAAAAACATTTAGAATAATAATACAACTTCCTGATCAACGGTCGTTTTAGAAGAGCGCAGAACGTACCGTTTACAGAAAAACAACCAGATGATGTAAGAAGATAAGTGTGTGAAGGTCCCTGAAGCCTAGCTGAGCGAATATCGAACACTACTAGGCAGCTGAGATAATTAAATTCTCTAAAGCCAGCAGAAAAAATACTGCATTATGCAAGAGTATTATTCAGTGAATAGACATGGAACGGGCTTTTAATACAGTCAGCCTTTAATAAAACGTGAATTAGCCACACGACAGAACTGTGTTCTCATATGGAGGAATTGCTCCACGCTTAAGTAATAGTCTTACAAAGTGCACATGGACATATGCAAACAATTAATAAGAGGGAACAGAATAAAAAAATCTATCTGTCCTCGCCAGGAATCGAACCTGGATCTTAAAAGATCTTTTAAGATCCAGGTTCGATTCCTGGCGAGGACAGATAGATTTTTTTATTCTGTTCCCTCTTATTAATTGTTTGCATATGTCCATGTGCACTTTGTAAGACTATTACTTAAGCGTGGAGCAATTCCTCCATATGAGAACACAGTTCTGTCGTGTGGCTAATTCACGTTTTATTAAAGGCTGACTGTATTAAAAGCCCGTTCCATGTCTATTCACTGAATAATACTCTTGCATAATGCAGTATTTTTTCTGCTGGCTTTAGAGAATTTAATTATCTCAGCTGCCTAGTAGTGTTCGATATTCGCTCAGCTAGGCTTCAGGGACCTTCACACACTTATCTTCTTACATCATCTGGTTGTTTTTCTGTAAACGGTACGTTCTGCGCTCTTCTAAAACGACCGTTGATCAGGAAGTTGTATTATTATTCTAAATGTTTTTCTTTAATGTGAGTACAATCAGGTAGACTCCATGTACAATCATGTAAACTTATGTGAGAGTAACTGGTGTGTCAATGAGCCACAACCCCTTCCCCACCACAATGGACATCTTTAGCAAACCCAGGATCTACCTTTGACACAACCTATATAATAACAGTTCCTAAAAAGTATCTGTATTCTTAAGTCTGACGAATCCTGATAATTGTAAGTGTCTCTACTCTTTATCAGCAGACCTTTGTCGTTTCCCCTTTTAAGTCTGTGACCTGCCTATTGAATGTCGCATGTATTTTTGTTGCAGCGTGAAACTAGCCTACTGAAAGAAGTGAAGGGCAAGGTGCATTCGGTGAACGTGGCCGTCCATCGGTTCATCACAGATTCCGGTCACCAGGATCAGAGCCTCAAGGAGGAGGTGGCCCAGCTCTACGGGCTCTGGGAGGACACTCGTCACAGGTAAGAATCACACAATGGCTTTTACCTGTTATCAGACTATCACAATTTGATAAATTTGCTACTACTTTTTGCTTAATCTCTGATAAACTGCAGCACCCCAGCTCTTAACAAGAAGTCATGCTCATGAAAATTCGATCCCTGCTAACATACTTCTTCAGCAGATTTAATCTATTTTCCAAATTAAATGAATACATATTTCTTAAAGTGTCTCTTCCCGACTATATTCTGATTTATGGTTTTTTTTTTTTTAATTTTTATATTTATTTCATTTTATTTTTTATAAGTTATCTTTACTTATCCTGTTACAAATTAGATTAATTCATTGTGTTCACAATAATCTTTCTTTGGTCACTCTGCTCATATGGAATGAAAGGTTCAGCCTATATTATTAATTTTAAATCATTAATTATTAACGAAGATAAGCTCGTTCTTCATGATAGTATTTAATTTAAAATGAGATAAACTATATAGGTTTTTTAATTAACTAAATATTTGACCATTTCCATTTGTGTTAATAATTTTCTTCATCACGTATTTGTAAAATTTTTTACTTTTAAAAACTTGGACATTTATTATATATTCTTTACCACTTCAGTTGCTAACGTAATTATTTGGTTGGTATGTTTACAGATCTCTTAGTTGCTTAGTCCTGTTTAGACTATATGTCTTTTGTGTGCTTTATATCATTTCAGAGGATTAATTGCCTTTAATACATAGTATTTTTTCCCAATTATAAAAACATTTTAGGAAACCTTAATCTTGGCAATACATACAAAATTAAAAACTATATAATGATAACAAATATCTTCAAGCGCTTATGCAACTAGTTATAAAACTCAGAATTTATTCAATTAATGAGAGGGAATAGAATAAAAAAATCTATCTGTCCCAGCCAGGAACTCCTGCTATCCGGGCCGGTGCACTTACCTGTAGTTATCTCATTCAATTCGCTCTACACTAGCAAGAGCCTAACCCACGAGAAAGGCGAGAACTTCGTCTTGTACTCGAAGGAGCTGACATTGTCAAGCTATTTGTCGACTCTCTTCATTTACTTTATTTAATTTTTTCTTTATAAATGTTTTATTTGGTTGTGGTATTTTATCCCACGTAAATTTTAAACAATTAATGAGAGGGAATAGAATAAAAAAATCTATCTGTCCCAGCCAGGAAACGAATTCGTTGTTTAAAATTTATTAAAATCCCTCTCATTAATTGTTTAAAATTTACGTGGAATAAAATACCACAACCAAATAAAATATTTACTCAGAATTAAATTTACAGATAATTTAGTCAGAATTTTAGTCCTTATAGATATTCTAACAAATTCCATGGATGTGTGTGTCCTTTAAGAAGAAAGACATACATTTGTGAGTGTGTGCACTGCACTCTCTATCACACCTGTCCTTGCCCTTCTTGGGAAGAGTGCCCGTAGTTGCTTACGAAGGTGTCTGGGGCACTGGAGGTCCGATGGCTTCGGCCCTGAAAGCGAGCATCTCTTAGTACAATGATATGGAAATGAGATGGGCCATGTTCCTGTCCCGTGACCTTCACTTCCTACGTTTCCTGCGAGGGTTTGTTTAGGGCTATGTACGCTTGACTCTCATGTTTAGCGGAGAGCTGTCAAGGGAGCAGTCGCTATTGGAGTGCAGTGTGTGCGAACGATACATCACAGCTAGGAGGATCATTACGCTCAGAAATCCTCCACTTAATTTATCATCAGCTGGACGACTTCTTTCCCTCCCCATCCTAGATTTGTTGCAGCTTGCCCTCTCCCCCCCCCCCATTTTTTTACAGAGCTTTAATAAGAAAAAGCGGTCCGGTTCGGAAACAATCTTCCCGGGGTTAAAAAGCCATTTTTCTCTCGTCCGTCCGGCCATGTTGAGTCAGCCGTGAATTATAGAACCCAAAACTTCCATTATGGGGGGCAAATACACACAACCCCACAACCCCTGATGTGGTTCTCCGCAAATCTATACTTACTGTCCTCTTTCTGTGTCATCTGGCCAATTCGTTGTCCCCTTGAATTTTTAACGTGTCTCTTCTCTTTCCCAATATTCTGTTGGGATTATGTCTCCTTTTTTCATCTATATATTCCCCTCTCGTCATGATGTTTTATTGGCCCTTTTCTTCTGTACTTTTTTTCTTTCTTTTTTTCTCTCGATTTATGATATTACTTGTTTAAATATTCCGTAAACTACAATGCATAATGTGTAAATATTTATTGATTTATTATTGATGGTTCTTTAATCTAGTCTTGACACTATTTTTTTTTCTTTATTTGTTTCGTGGCGAATTACTTGAAGAAAACTACGTATTGAGATAATCTGTTGATTTAATTACAAAACATAAAATAATAGAAGTCATTCTTAGTAGCACTAGCCATCATACATTTACCATATATGGATTTATATATATGTCTACTTTATAGGATTAAAGAATACTTGATGAAATGTTTTGAGAATCCTACTATATAGACAATCTCAATAAATTCACATCCCTAAGTAAATTCTTTGTAAAAATATACTGTTCCAAAATACTTAGGTAGTTAGTTATTTAAGCGAATTACAGAGGTAAACAGCTGTGCACATTTGTAATTATGGAAGTATTGTTTTTGGTTTTAATATAACAATATGTACTGGTGAGAGGAGTGTATTGTATGAACAAAGCAGCTACTATTCAAACGCAAAAAGAAATTTAAAAAAAAAACTTGGATGAAATTCTCCGTCCAAGTAACCTCACTGCATTAAAACTTTGCTGAAGTGGTATTAGTTATCTCAAAAGGGGTTTCAGAATTTTTTTTGTCAAGCATTACTTCAAAAACAAAAGTATTTTTGTTTTCAACGTTTTTTTTCCCAAAGTCATGGAATCTATTCGTGTGGCTGAAGAGATCAGCACCTTACATACTTTCCTCGTGAAAGAATCCTACGGTCATTAATGGAGTGACACGAAAAAGACGTGTTTTGACGACATTCTCCTCGTTCCGGACATTCTTCCTTCCCACCGTTATATCTTGTTGTTGGCTCTCAACCTGATTTGCCTAACTGTAGCCAGCCGATCGCATCACGAACGCGCCCCTGTTGTTGAGGTCCGTAAGTCCTCAGGATTTTTAGGCTATTGGCTAAATTTTTGAAAAATACCCACACGAAGGAAATTTGTCTCTAATACTCCTTGGAAGAATGAATTTCTTTAAGGATAACATTTCTAATGACCTTGCTTCCAGAGATCGAAAAAGGCTTACTTGGAACCTCTTGACATTTTGAAAACGGCCGTGAACCAATTCGAAACCTGTTCGGGATAAATCCTTTAAACGTAACTAAATTCACAATGAGCAGTTTTTTTTTTTTTTTTGTTTTTTTTTTAATTTATCCCAATTTGCTTCTAAGATCGGTAAACAGAGGGTGATTTTTCTAAGCTCTTTGATGAGTAGAGGAAAGTTATCACTTCCGTGCTTATCATCAAGAGAGTAGCAAGAAAATTTCAATGATAATGGAGGAGAACCAACAATTAGGTCAATAATAGATATTTTACCTACTTTAGAAGATTTATGGGTAGAAAGATTAAAATACTAACTTGAACAAAGTTTAAGAAATTTTGAACCATTTTCCCTCTATCCCCAGATTTCATTGTGATCGTTAAAATCACCCAATAAAAACATACGCCNTACATTTTTTTTAAATTTGTGTTTTTTGTATCTACCTTGACCGAACTCCAACTAAAATCATCTAATACTAAATTCACAATGCAATAGCTGACCATCAGAATATACAGATTACAAATATATATTGTCTGCAGATGTAATTAAAACCAGTTCAGTGTGATAACGCTATCAAACTTCAAAATATACTAATACAAATCCTTCATTGTGCCACTTCTACTTTTCACGTGCTTAACAACCTACAACTTTCTCATTAGTTCAGTATAATAATCATAAAATAAATTCAAAATCGAGTATTTATCTCATCTAGACCCATCTGCTTTCCTGGATGTCAGGTGACTGTGGATAGGTGGGTATATGTTTGTACAATTTTTGTAAACGAACTTATATGAGATCATAACGAAGTACTAAATATAAAAGCAAATCGAGCTTTACAGGGCGTAAGAGATGGATGCTTCGATATCGAGCATAATGGAAAATAGCGAAACTCAACCCCCCTCCCCCCCCACATTTAAAAAAAAGTTTTTATGTAATATTTATCGTTATAAAAACGAAACTTGGAAAGGGTTTACTTAAGAGGAGGACTTGAACAGGAAATATTGAATTTGGTTCATTTTTTTTATATGAACCAAAAATCATATATTTAAAATAGTATATTTAACATTTTTGTTTAGGTGGCATATTACTATCTAATTTTTAAAAATAAAATAAAAAAACTGAGAAAAGAGTAAGTTTTCGAAACTTCAATACTTTGTATAGTATATTACGGAAAAATATTATAACTCTTACACAATATTAATTTTGGTACTTATCCACAGTCATGGAAATGTGAACTTAGGGACAGGACGTCCTTTCTCATCTTCATGATAGCCCTGAAGATGGCTTACAATGTAAGCCGAAACTTTGGCAGATAATCCTTTATTAAAAAATACATTTTTTAAATTTGTGTTTTTTTGGATCTACCTTGACCGAACCCCAACTAAAATCATCTTAGAATATTAATTTTGATTCAGCAATAATAATACTTCATTTTATTCTCCAGTTAAGATTCCCATAATAGTTGAAAGAATATATTAATAGAAATGAAATTAAGTGAGTACTTTTGAGCAAGTAATTTATAGGCGGTATATTAATTTTATTTTGTCCAGCTGTAGCTCATCAATTTAATACAGAAATCACCTTATTCGAAAATAATATAAATGAATGATGAGAAGTATTGTACAGACTTTTGTAGATTGTTATCGTTCTTAAGAATGTGGGTAGGAATGCAGACGTAGAACTCTTTAAGGATCTCTCTGTGCCCGTCTCGACGTCGTAGCGACGCACAGATGTCCGCTGGCGTAATCCTCTCTGTCGAGGTGTGGCAGACAGTCCTCCTGGCCGAGATATTTTTGTGTGTGTGGCTTCTTTCTTACGTCACACCTATCACTCTACTCAGTCCTTCACTCTGACCCTCACTGATGGTCATTCCAGCTTTCCGCATTTGTCTTACACTCTTGGTTTTCTTGCATTATTTATATTAGCGGTTCTTTTTTGCTAGTTGAATAAGTAAGTATATTTCTTTTTTTAATTTTCAAGTGTTGTCCTTTACATCAGTTATGTATATAAATAACTAAAACCTCTCGTCTCACTATAAATAACATTACATCTACTTTTCATCTGCATTACTAAATTTGCCTCGGGTGAATATGTATTGTTTACTAATAACTTCATAAGTGTTTGTATTTATTTATTCATTCCGGCGAAATGTGATGTACAAAAAAACATCGTCCACTATAATCAGTATATCAAATGTACATTATAATAATACATATGTTTTTTTAAGAACAATAATTTTATTTAAAAATATCATAGACCAATAAAATTTTTGTTTAGCGACGTTTTATTCACTGTAATTTGCGTATTGATCGTCCGCCAAATGTACATACATATCGTGTATATATATATATATATATATAAGACATTTATTAGGAGATTTTGCATCTGTATNTGTGATATATATATATAGCAAATAAGAACAGGAATAGAAAAAGTGTGGAGTACATACAAAAAGAAAAAAAATTTTTTAAACACTTCGTTATCGTTCCTACCGACATCTCGCTATACTTTTCTCTGCTCACTCGCCATGTTTTCGTCCACCAACTTGTTATACATATCGCACTATATACTATATATAAATACTTTAGTCTTCATACTAGTATATCTATTACTCATTACACTCTAATAAATATATCGTCTAGTATACATATGCAATATGTCTCTAAAATAAATCTTTCATTTTCTTGAATATTTAAAATCATGTTCTTCTTTCTGCTCAATTCAAAATTGTATAATTAACTCACATTTTCTACTTCAATTACTATTGACTGGTAATGAAGTAGTGCCAAAAGAAATGAGTGTTAAAAAAAAATATCGTTGTAAAAGCTTTTTATTATATTATATATATGATGTATTATTATATAATACTGTCCAACTTTTTCTGGTTGTGTGCACCCAAAATTTGTATTAGTATTTAATGATTAAATTTTATTTTCATTACAATAATTAGTAATATATACTGTTTAAAAATTTAAATCTGTCAGTAATGTTTTGAAACTAGTTCATACTTGTATTTATTGTGAAAGCTTTGAACATCAATATTCAGGAATCAAATACATATAATAGCGCCTTCTGGATGTCAATCATTCAGAGAATTTGTGAACAGTAGTGATAGATTTATATGGAATAATGTTTATTACAATATAAGTAGAATTATGTTCATTGTAATTCTCTATTAAATTTTTCTATAAAAACCTGTTTAATTTTGTTTGTGAACAATATAATTTTGTTGACATCCTTCCTGATGTTAAGAGTTATTGGGTTTTCCTCCCTGTTATGATACCTATTATCTGTGAAGTATTTAATGTATTATGAAGTGAATTGGTTTATAAGATAAGCAAGCTTCAGAAACAAATAAATCCCCCCCAAAATACTATGATTTAATACGATAATCTGTTTTATTCTTCACTCTATTTGAAGAATACAGGAGTTTTCAATTTTAAATGTAGTACACAGACTTTGTAATACTTTAAATAGTTTAGTAGTAAAAGAACTGAAAGGTAGTTTTATTCATTAAATCATTATTAATGAACTAAAATATAAAAATAAAGTCCATCTCAAAATTTTGAATTATTCAGGATCAGGATTATATTTTTTCCCTTGCTTATAGACTAGAATCAGAAGAGGAACGGCTGGAGGAGACAAGACTCAGATGGTCAGAATTCGACTCTAGCCTGGCAGGGCTGGAAGGTGCCCTCCGTTCGGACTCAGAGACCCTGAGGCTGCTGGACGAGGCACTAGCAAGTGAGGGTGCTCTCAGCCCCAGTCTTGCCTCCTCTGCCAGGGACCTTGCCAAGCTCCTCAACGAACATCACCCCCTCCCCACCGAGCCACAGGTTAATACATTATAAAGATCTAATCAGATTTTTTATTTTTATTTAAAATAAAGAATAAAACTAGATGAAAGTGAAGAAACAAGAATAACATTTTTACTTTAGTTTTAGCAATGCCATCACACTAACTTAACTAACTGGAATTAAAAATTTCTTTACAAAATATTTAGAAAAAATTAGAATTTTGAACTCAGTTTTTCTCTTTTTTGTTAATTGATTTATTGTGCCTATGTCTCATAAAAAATAAATAATGTTCTTTATCTTCTGTGAAATGAAATTATTTTTAGAAAATTGTTTTGGCTAACATGCTCCCGTATTCTTATAGTAATTATTTGTTACAATTTCATTATTTATTTCTCTTGCATTAATGACTTACAAATTTTGGTGCCTTACTATTTCATTTTTTTTTCTGTAAAAATAAAGTAAATATGTATAATTGTCATTTGGTTTTAAATATTTATTCATATTATTGTTATTTAACTATTTTGAAAAATCACAATATAGTAACAGATCATGCGAGAGTCCTAATATGAATATGAATGTAAATTATAAAAAAAAAAATATCCAAATTCAATGGCTTATTATTTCATTTTCATTTAATTTTTTAAAATATTAAGATACCTAATATTTATTTCTGTTTACTATTTTTATTTAGGTTTCATTTTTTTAAATATAAACATATGATTATTATAAAGCCAAAAAAAAAAGGTTAAAAATTATTAAAGTGGTGCAAATTATTTAAACAATTTAAGTGTTGACACCCTGTCTTGTATCACATACAATTATTCAAGCATATTTAACTTGTAATTTGTTACTTTAGTGGGGTCGGTACTCCACTGAAGAGACCTGCACAATTTATGACTTGGACTAAGGGGAGAACGCTTTTGGAAATGTATATGATATTAGAGGGGAAGAGTGACCAGTGGCCATCAAATGTAAATGGGAAGGAATTGGCCCTTGCCTTGCCCAATATGACACAAATGAGAAACAGAAGGCACAATAATGGTCCACTCTCCTACATATGCTGTCCTCCTTCAAAAAGGACTTTGGTTCTTTCCCCTTCTTCCCTTCTTTCGTTTTTATTTTCATCTGAATTATTTATTTACTTCTCTTCCTTTTATTTTTTTTATTTGTTTTTTTTTTTCATTTTATTCCATCATATGTTTTCTCAAGTTTGAAATCATTTGCATTTTTTTTAAGGCCTAAAATTATTAGTATCTATTGTTTTATTGATCATTGAACAAATTTAGAGAATTTTTAGAGATTCCTTCTAGTATTTTGTCACCAAGAGAAATTGCCTTTAATTTTTATTAAATGAGATGTGTAGAATTATCTTCGCTTATTTATTATACTCTCAGTAAATGTGTCAATGTAGTCAATATTGAAAATAAATAATAGGCAGTCCATTTTATTTTTTTAATAGACATTAAATTTCCTTCTTTGTCATAGTTATCGGTAACATTTTTTTTTTTTTAAACTTATACTTTTACCAAGATGTATAGGATGTATATATTTGTTGTAAGCATCCACCACAGCTATGCAAATATTAATAATTGTATTGTGTGTTTCTTAAACATATATTTTCATGCATTTTTCTATTATAATACACATAATACAATTTTCCCAATGATAATTTATTATGTATTTAGTCATCAGATTTGAGAAGTAAACAAATATTGCTGTAAAACAAGGTTTTTCTCTAATCTAGATAGTAAAAAATGATATCTTATTTTAAATTGTATTTTTATTGTCCAAAACCCAACCATTGAACAAAACCATATTTACTGTTTATTTATTACAATATATTGAAGCAATAATTATTTATTTATCTGATATTATAGAATAGTTGGAATGTATGAAATGTTGATAAATATGATACATGATGATTTATCGAGTGTATACATACCACGTATATGTGAATCTATCAGATTCAGGTTCGGAACAAGATTTAAGTTTATAATAGCAGTTCAACCATAGCTTTTGTACTTCTCAAGAAGTCTTATGTGCATTTCACTGTATTGTATTGTACAGTACAATTTGTATGCTAAGTTAAACTTTTTAAAAAGGTTTTCTTACTTTAGTTATCTCATTACTTTTTTTTTCTTCTGTACATATATTGTTTTTAGAAGTATATCAGGCATTTTTTTTTATGAATGTTGTGAAATTTTATTAAAAATATGATTTCTTATTTTCAATGAAAAATATTGTTTTCCAGAATACTGATGAAATGACTGGTGGAAGCCTTTCAGACTCAGGTATCTCAGATTCAGGTTCGGAACAAGATTTGAGTGAGAGGGAAAGGAGGCTTGCTGCACTTCGCAGGCTAGCTAGACATCTCGAAGCAGTTCTTGCCCCTGGTTCAGTTGCCATTGTAAATATGGCCAAGGTGAGATTTAATGATAATTTTAGTTATTTTTATTTATTTCTTATGCAGAAAGTTTTATATATATATA
>KZ807599.1:392713-405981 GCA_000696205.2 Oncopeltus fasciatus | reverse complement strand
TATATATATACATTTTATAATTTTTTAAATTCATCTTCTTCAAAAATAAAATATTTAAAAAAAAATTAGGATGTCAGAGAAGCTTTGTCCAACCTAAGCTATACTATGTTTTTCTTTACAATATAACTCAGATTTATTAAATTTGGCTAGGAATGTACGACAATTGTAAATTTTGTTAAAGGCTTTTATATTTTTTTATTAAATTTTTGCTCATCAGAGCAGGGTGAACTTCTTCCCTCTTCTCTAAATTACTGGGACTGACAGTTTCTTAATTAAAAAAAAATGTTTTTAGGTTTATTAAGTATAAGATGACTAGATTCATTACTTTTTTTTTCTTATAAATTGTGCCAATTTTTTGGACTCATGAAATTTCTAATATTTTCATTTTTTTTTTGTTTTTATAACATTATTCTTATATATAAATNTTCACCCATTTATTTTTTTTTTTTTTTACAGAGAATTGAAGCTACTGAAAATGAGTTGCGAGGGCTGCAAAGAACATGCAGAGAACTCATTGTTCGAACAGCAGTATGTGCTGAAGCAAAGTGCCCACTTCCTCCTATGTCAAGCTCGAGGTTACCAAAATCAAGGTAAATGAAAACATTTATTTCAAGGGAAATTTCAAAAATTTGACAATATAGGCTGGTTTCTAAATTCAATAAGGTATTTTTTTTAAAATGGCACACTCATTTTCTTCCCTGATATTATTGAGATAGGATATCAATCATTGCATTATTAATTCTTTCAAATATTAAACTACATTATTAGTTTTATAGGTATTATTATGATTATCTGTTATCTTGCTGATAGATATCACTTGATAAAATGTCAATCCTGTTCAGTCATGCTTGACACTGAAATAACTTCAGTTGTGAAAGGTATAGAAAGGTAAATTATTTTAATATATAAGCCTCTTAATTCTAAACTAAACAGGTATGCACACACTTACACACACATACATATTAGGATTTTCCTGTCACAAAATCATGTTAACTAAAACACATTTTCTTTCTTCATAATTACTTAGTTTCTTTTTTCAGTATCCAAAACTAAATTAATTTCATCTTGCTTATTTATTTAAGAGTAATATGCATTGTACTGTTTTACTCATTTTTTAAAATAAAATATTTTCTCAGAGAATAATCAATTGACGAAAAAAATCTTTAATACAAATGTATCAGGTTTGTTTTCCGAGTTTCAAAAATAAGTTTTCAAATAATTATCTTTTTTTTGTAATTTTTCCCTGCTACAGACAAGTAAGCAAATGTTTTTTTTTTTAAATATTGCAAGTTAATCAGGCATGCAATGAGTTCATCATTATTTAAGAAACAAAAAAAAAAAAACTTTTTGAGAAATTAAACTGTAGGATTCAACTGTGGATCAATCAATCCACTGCAGAACTTCCTTGGGAACACTCATTCTTCGTTCTGAGTTAACCTATTCCTCAGCGATTCTAAATTGCAAGTTTTATAACTTTAAGAGACCTTAGCCCACTAGCAGAATATTTTGAAAAAGTTTGTAAGTAAATGAAATAATTAGTTTCAATCTCAATCTAGGGCCTTATCTTATCTGACTTCATAATAAGTAAAACTTCTAGATTTTAATTTTATTTAATCCTTGTGTTTTAATTTCATACTTAAATCATTAATTATTTCTTTGATCTCTTTTTGATTGTTTTTTTCTCTCAGTCCCCTGTTAACTATTGAATTTTTTAAAGTTATTTTGGGTTCAGTGATTCTACATCTATAAGTAATATTTAATAAATCAAATTACTTAAATAGGTAATATTTAAAATTGTTTATTGTTTTTGAATGGCCTTAGTGAAGTCACTGTTAGGATATTATCTATAATTACGATTTTAATTTAGAAGTAATGTCAAAGACTTTTTATTTTGTCACAAAGTTTATTAATTACAATACATTAAAAACTTGTGACACCTTTATCAATATTTAAAAAGAAATCACTCAATGAAATCTGTACATTTTAATTCTAAGTATCGAGAATCATGTAAAAGAATTAGAATATAACTGTGTATACTACCTTTGGATGAGTTAAAACATTTAATTTATTAGAAAAACTTTTTCTCCAAGAATAGTTTACTTTAAAGTCAAGGGAAACATAGATAAGAAGTAACAAAATAAGTAATTTGCCTTAAATTAAATGTCATTCATTATTAATTTATTATGAAATTAAAATTAAAAATCTGAAACTTAAGCTCAAAATTAAACTAGTTTCTTTGTTTATTTAATTTTATTAATTTGTAAATACTATATTGCTGTAGTTAGTGTAACAGTGAACAATTAATTACATTTATAAATGCCTGTTGGAATTTACACATTAAATGCCACATTTGGCAAGTAGATATATTCAATTCAATATGCAGTAAAGAGGGTTCACATAAAAAGATAAATGTGATTGAGACATAGCTGAAACTAAAGTGATTTTTAATAAAAATATAATGTAATCAATACAAATATTGTAGTTTATTGATCATTATATTTCTGTGAAGGAAATGAAGCTTCTCACATTAGAACTGTGAAACCACATTTGAAAATATTTTTCATTCTTCATGTTCAAAATGAATATTTTTACATTTTTTTTCTTTTTTTATATCCCTAATATTTAAAATAATGAAACTGAATGTGTTATTTAATATATATAAGGCACAACAACTTTTTAAACTGTAATTCAAGATGTCCCATTTACAGTAAACATAATTTATAAAAATGTAAACTAGTCCTTGAATAATTTTTGTTTTCCTCTTTATGCTACTATAAATTTATATACCTTAAATTTAGAAGCCAAGCTTTTACTTCATGCCAATAGATTTCATTGGAAAAGTGATGTTGGCTTTCTTATTTTTAGACATCATACAGCAAATTTCTTAAAGTTTTGAGTAAGTATTACACTTTTAATGCTGGAAATTGTTTATAGTATTGAGATAAAATTGTTGCTTCATTTTATTTGTTATTGAGTTTGAACAAAAAGTATAAAAACTACATGAAGTAGGTTTCTTTTGTTACCTGAATTCAATACTTTATTTGAAGATTTGAAGTTTAATTTTTTATTATTTTTTTTTTTTTTTGTAGTGGTTCAATGATGCATGTTGACTAAAACTGTTGAAAACCAACCATTCTTTTTATTATTAAATAAATCATTGATTATTCTTATTAATATTACAATAATATTAATAAATATTAGTCCAGTAATATTTGCTGTGTCTTAAGCATTTGTTACTTATATTTAACTATTTTTAAAAAAATGTGTATTGACACAATGAAACAATATATTGCCAATCTAGCTAGTTTTTAAAGGTGAGGGGTGGAATGACTTAAAGATAATTTAACTTCTGAGATATTTTTACTTTTGTTGCCTATTTAGTTCTAGATACTGACGGAATGTATGATAATATGACACATTTTTATTTTATATACTTAGTTGTATTCACATTTCCTCAAAGTATTTATTTTTAAAGAAATCATATCCCTCAGCATCCTGTCTGGATCTACCATTTATGTATAGATATAGTATAATAATAGTAATAATAATAATAGAAATAATAAAATGCAATATTCACAAAAATTAGTATTGAAAAAATTTTACATGATATAAATCGGAAGAGAAATTACTTTATAAAAAAGTTTATTAAAACTATTTTTTATATATATTTTTTTGAAGACCGTTATTTTTAGTATGTATATTTTCGTGTGATAAATAGTGCAATAATGGTTCCAGCTTAGTTTTTATTTAGTGGAAGTTTCCTCTGTAGAACACATGACTTGCGGATGACAATGCTTGTTAATAAAAGTCACTATATCCAGCTCACTCTTTTTCTATCTTATATTCTTCCTTAGCATACTATTTTTTCTCAGCCATAAATATTGTTTCTACTTTATTTTACAATTTAATACTTTATTTTACAATTTAATTTTTTTACAACACTTAAGAATAGTAAATCTGATATGAAATTGTCCTTTCACATTCCTTGCTTGCAATAAAGCAATATATTGGCAATTATCATTAAACATTAAGACTGTATGTCCAGTTTTGTTGTTTACAATATTGCAAGCTATTTAATCTTCTTAAATCTTCTTAATACTTTAATCTTCATGAAATCAAACAAATAGCTCTAATGGACCCTGGCAGTCCATGTGCCAAAAAAAAAAAAAAAAAAAAAAAAAAAACTCTAATTATTAAATTGATTTAGATTTGTATAATTAAATAATAGTGAAGAATAATTAATTACTTAAATTTACAAAAACTTTTCTGTTTTCAATGAATGTTTTTGGTATAACAATATTAAAATTATAAGTTTGTATATTAAATGATTTTCTTTTCTGAAGACTAGGACAGTATATTTATGCAACATTTGAGAGTGGGTGGTATTCTAACCATTAATTTAAGTTAAGAAACCACTAATTTAAGTTAAGATTCATTGAACATCAACTAGTTGGGAGCTCAAAACAAGTAGCTACCAATAAATTCATTGTATATTGAGTTGTTTAGAGAGTAGGAAAATAGTAGAGAGGCCATCAGCCACATGGTTAGCTTGCTTAACAGGATGCTTGTATAACATTTATTTTAAGTAATCATAATTGTTTATTTGAGAAGTTTGTTCTTTTGCTATATTTTTAGTGGCCTCATAATCTAATTCACTATTACTAGATAAATGAGTTTGGGCTCAGTATAATAAAACAAAATGTGGTGTGGTACGGGCTCAATGTATTTTCTGTTCTTCATCCATGAATGAGATTTTTCGAATATTTTACTAGGCTTTGTTTTATTTTGTAAGTCCTTGGAAAATTTCATAAAAAAAGTATTTTGTTTTAAAAGATTATGTAGAGCAAAGCTGTAATAACGGATATGAATCTTATAACTCTTAATGTAGGACTAAGTAATGAAGCACATAGGCACTACATTAACACAATTAGTATTATGGGAAAGTTATTTAAATTGTAGTTAGAAGACCAAAACGATTTTTTATCTGGAAAACTTCTTCATAAAAATGGGGAAAGAAAAACCTCTAAGTGAGATAAGTGAGAGACTAAATCCAGAGTAGGCGGAGAAAGTAAGGGGGAGGGAAGGGGTCAGGTTCATGGTAACAATATTGTTGGCAGAGTAATTATAATGCAGGAGAGGAGGGATAGAAGGGAGATGTATGGGTGCATTGAGTGTGCACACATTGATCTCATTGGATTGATATGCAAATTGAGCCTAATAGTACAGGGGTGGCACCTATGGCCACCCCACCCTCCTCCATCGCTTCATACACAGCATATGCTGCAACACATCGAGCAAGCATAACAGCAATTAGGCTCCCATTGTCCGCAGAACCTTGTTTACTTAGTGAAGTATATAAAATTTTAAGACCTTTCAGCTATGTTTTAACAATGTTTATTAAAGGAAAAGCCCTCCATCAAATGTGTTACTTGTTCTTTTTGTACTGAGGGATTTTGAATTCTAACATGTTATATTTAACATAAATGTTGACTTATTTTAATTCTAGTGTAGTGGAAGCTAAAATATTTTCCCCCTTATAAAACATTTCCTTAACTATTGTTTGCCAAGTATAATTCTAGGAGATTATTTCATTGGAGTTTTAAGCAAGTTTCCCCAGCTGCATTAGGGTAATAGGATTTGGTAGGAAGAGCAATGAATGTCGGGAAGTCACTAACTACTATAAGAAGGAATTGGTGGTTAGGGCTGAGGATAAGTATGAAAAGACAAGGGGCTCTTGGTAAAAGGGTGATTTCTATGCAAGGAGAAGAGGAGTGGGAAAAATTAACTAATCATCCCCCTCCACTAAGACATACTCCCTACTTTCCTCCTCCTTAATTCTATGGGCCGTTAAAGGGCTATCTTCTAACTAGCTTACTGGTTACTATAGGGCTTCTTTCACATCTCTCCCTTTCCCCGGCCTCGAACATTTCTGCGGAGGGAAAAAATCGCGCGAATTGTCATTGGAGCCAAGAGCTCATCCTTCGGCCACTCTTTCTAGGGTTTAGCCAATTTAGGTTCGAAAAAAAAATCAGCTTAATTTTTTATCTCAAGGTATACTGGAGTAGTCCAATTCCTTATTGCAAATAGCCCCTTTGATATTTCCGGCTTGAAAGATGAAATATGTCATTGCTCTTAACTGTGTCCATATTTTTCCTATATCTGAGGTAGCTGTTTAGTTTGAAAAAAGAAAAACAGCTTGTCTACAACTGATGAAATTTCGCTCGTCTAATTTCGTTTATATGTACGAAAAAATGCGACCACCATTTAGTGAAAGTTTCAACAAATTGCGAGTTTAACAACCTTCAGTGCGTTATTTTATACCCTCACATTTATGTATTTATACATTTATAAATTTTATGAGAAAATCTGGAGAAACGAAGAGCTATAACCTACCCTTGATTGATTCCGTCCCTATAACATGGTTATATTCCGCGTATTTTTTTTTTTTTTTTTTTTAATCCCCGACCACATCTATAAAAAAAAAATTGCTTGTGCGAAGGCAAGATCCACTGATGGTATGAAAAACGAAAGAAATACAAAATCAATCAAAGACAAAATATATATCATAATGACGTTACGAATTGGATAAGTTCCGGCGTCGTTTTTTCTATGTTTATTTCAGTTTCATTTTTAATTTATTAGTATTTTAAAATAAAGTTTTTAAAAAATGTCTAATTATCAGTATTTCATGTTGTTGGTTTTAATAAATTTATAAAAATTGCTTTTAGTTTGTCAAAAATATATAGCCATTACATATCTATGGTCTCAGTGTAGTTTTGAATTATTAGTTTACTTGTCGTTTCTATTTTAATTTATATGCTTTTATGTATTTGGGACCAATGCATTATGCTCAGAATACTGAAGGCATAATCTCTAGATAGATTGGAGAGCTATAAGTTTAAAATAAATTTAAAATCACTATTTATATGCTGTTAGGAATTAATACAATATGGTATGAGTTGGTATTAGATTCCCAGGCAGCTGGAATCCAAATACCCCTGGATTTCTCTTACATATGCAGTTGGGGCAGGGGTGTATGAGGGGGTGAGGAGGGAGGCAACATTTTAGGGCTGTTTGTAAAGAGATTGACTCACGTATTCTCGGGATTTCTCCCCTGCGGCACATATCCTTTAAAATTAAAACCCTCCTTTTGTGTAGAGACGAGGGCCGTAAACTACCCTACACACATATATCACCTCCCCGTCGAACTCTTCTCTCCCCCCCTTCTGCATGCACAACACACTCCTGGATTTTCCGGGCGTCTTTGGGATTGTTGCGGTTCTGGGAATCTCCTTTATTTTTGGATTTACCAATCTAGCGGTATCGATTCGTTAAAGTTTTACAGACTTCTTATATATATAAATATCAATTTCCGACATCGATCTATTAAAAATCGGAAGAAAAATTAAAGGGGTGGTTCAAATATAACCCGGAATTTGTTCGAAGAACGAAATTACTTTTAAATTTAGTATTCATAATTTTTACCAGATTTAGTAGTCAATTTTAATTTATATGGGAATAATTAGCTTAGCATAAATTATGTATCGATAAAATACTTTTTAAGCCTTCTGATGTTGGACTGTTAAAAGACATAATTACAAGTTTTGAAAGTCAAATATCTTAAAGTGTTTATCCCTTCTTAAGGAGATATGTTAGGATTAGTTTTCAACAATCAAGCATTACCGTTTGTATTCCCTAATGGTACTTGAGGATTATCATAGTGGTTTTCAGGATTAGTGGAGGGGTTTATTGATGCATAACTCCCTTCCAGTTGTCTGTCTTTAGTTTCTCCCCCCCCCCCACCCCTCATTAGGAAACCCCTCACGTTTTGAGTCTTCACAAACTGTGGATGCTGTAGCTCTCTGCATTGGTGATTTTCTGCTTAATGGAGTGGAACAGTGGAGCAAATAATTGTAATATTGTACACTTCTTTGTGTCTTCTGGCTTATCTTCTAACCCCGCTCCCCCCCCCCCCCATTTGGAAATATTTCTATTTCGATAATTGTATTATATTCCCCAGGTGAATCAAGTTCATCCAGGTTGTACTCTGATCCTTCGATCGTCCTCTTTCTCATATGTTTGTGTAGGCTGGGAGAGACATTCTTCTTCTTTCTCTTCCTCCTTAGTGCCTTTCAGCGCGGAGATAGGGAGTAATATACGAAAATGATTTCTAAATATTTTAAAAGGAGGATTATCTCATTTTCAAACAAGTCTTCTCCAGAGAAAAGTTGAAGGGACTTCAGGAATTCGCCTCTAACGAAAGATGGCTTGTTATTCTAACGAATTACGCCAAATTAAATTATTATTATTCACTACTTTGTTTTAATTGAGTAGAAAACTTATTTCTCTTGTTCATTTAGGATTAGAAAATATCTGTCTTACGCACACTATTCTTTATTATTAGATGATTTTTATTGGGGTTCGGTCAAGGTAGATCCAAAAAAATACCAATTTAAAAAAAAATTCAGACAGTCATGGAAATGTGAACTTAGGGACAGGACGTCCTCTCTCATCTTCATGATAGCCCTGAAGATGGCTTACAATGTAAGCCGAAACGTTGGCAGATAATCCTTTATTAAAAAATACATTTTTTTAAATTTGTGTTTCTTGTATCTACCTTGGATCTACAAACCCCAACTAAAATCATCTTAGAGTGGCTTAGGTAATGTTTGAAAGAAGAAGAAAAAAGGTTATGTTTCCGGTTGGGCCGAGGGAATGAGAATGGGCTACGGGGAGGAGATGTTAGCCCTTGTTTTCTAGTCCATTTCACCTCTCCCTTGTCGTTTGCCTTTTTGAATACTCCAGTCAGTACTAAACAAATTAAAAGAATCCTCCCCCCTTCATGGGGTATTAACCAGCATCATCCTGAAGTCTGCCTTTCCTCTCGCTGATTTTCTTGTTAACTCTCTCCCCCGGATAAATAAACTCTCTCTGGAAGAGCTGGAGATCCCTTCACTTGAAAAGTGGCATCTGTGTTCTCAAAGGTCATTATACTAAACAGCCTTCTTTTTTTAAAGGATTTATGTACCTTTATCCGACAGAATGAAATCATAATTTTAAAAATTAAAGGAGTTTTGTATTTTACAGAATTTGGTATAAATTTATCAAATACTCTTTGGATAGGTGAAGTCATAACTGTCAAAACCAAATCTCACTTCTGAACCAAATTGCATTGCCTGATTAACAATAAAGAATAGTCTAAGTCGTGGAAATGTGAACTTAGGGACAGGATGTCCCTCATCTTCATGATAGACAACCCTGAAGATGGCTTACAATGTAAGCCGAAACATCGGCAGATAATTTTTTTTAAATTGGTATTTTTTTGGATTTACCTTGACCGAACCCCAATAAAAATCATCTAATAATAATGAATAGTGTGCGTAAGGCAGATATTTTCTAATTTATTGAGGTCTGGTCGACCACACATAAGTGTGACATGAAATAGCTGAAAATTCCCTCGGGTTTATAAAGCCAATTGCAAATATATTTTTTAAAAGAAATAGAAATAGAAACTGTATGCAGCTTTTCATTCCTTGCGTCTGGTGCGCTGTGCCGTTTACGTTGTTAAATTTATTTTGATTCCTGCTTGGGTGCGTTTTAATGATTTCTATCAAAACTTAATCATTATAATATTTATTACAACTCGCATCCCGTTCCATTGTAGAATCTTCAAACTGGGAGTCTTTTTTCTTCTAGACGTATTTTTAAATAACCTGTTTCCCACCGGAGGTTACCTGTCGTTACTGGGTTTCTGAGCTAAATCACATTATTTTCCGAAAATAAATTGTTTTAATTTGTAAAATCAGATTCAATTTTAACTCTTAGGTAGCTCATTCGAATAACTGAAGTAGAGAATTGACATAATGATGTCGAAGCAAGCATCCTCCAAAGCAGTAGAAGGGCCGACCGATTTTTGCGGGGATCAAAGTCCGGTGTACGATATATTGACTTCACGACAAGGACTACAGTTTCAACATCGTCGCACCTCGCGACTATCCAACACACTTTAGAAAGTGGTCTGTCACTTAATACTAAATATAATACAGATATTTATCTACATGGTCAGGGCTACTGAGATTCTTCATTTTCGCATGACGTTTGCAGTATTATATCAAATATTTAAGGGTGTATTATATCAGTGTTGGCCAACATTCTTGACCCGGCCTTGCCCTCTTATTTTTAAAATATAGGAACTAAATTCTAGGACTTTTATTGCAAACTTTTGATTAACAATTTTTGTTGAAATCAGATTTGGGGGAGGGGGGTGTTTAGAGAAAAACTCAAATTTATTATATTGATTTTTTTCGTTTTTTTTTTTTTTTAAGTTAAGAAAAAGTTTGTGGAACTTTTAAGGGCAGAATTTATTTTATCTAATTTCTCTATTTTTACGAAAAATGCTCATCGGGAAAGATATTTACGAATATAACTAAGATGACTGCTTACTTTTCCCGCTATTTCTTCCTGTTGAGTAAATTAAGTGGTTTTTATTAATTTATAAATTAATACTGTTAGTAACTTGGTTTCCTTGACAGCTTTATATTTTCATTAATTAAATCACATATAGTGTAATAACTATATTTTTAGAAAATAATCCGAAAGTTTTTACAATTTTTCCGTCCATATTTACTAGCATTATACTGATAGATTTTACAAATAAAACAATATTATTGATACATCAAAATTAATACGTACACAGAAAACAAAATTGATATTTATATAGAGAAATCAACTTTGACGCCCAAACTAAAATATTATTATGCTACCTATTATATTTTTTTTTTTTTTAAATCTTTTGGTTCACCATTTATTTTTGATAAATCATTAATTTTTTTATTATTTTATTAGGAGACATTCAATCACTGTTAAGATTACTTGTTAAACTCTTACTTAAGCTGTTTTGCATGCGCTTATAGTTTCCCATTACATTAGAATTGTTGAATAATATATTTTTTCTTGTATTTTAATTAATTTTACATTTATAATTAGTCGTATCATTGTGTAATTGATAAAGCTTAGTTTTTAAATTGGCTAGATTTACTTTTCCCACCCTACAGAGGGAGAATAATGTAGCAAATTACAAATTTACTAGTTTTGAGTGTTCAAATTTGTACTCTTGCATTATTTTGTACATTGTTGAGAATTCTCTTCATAAATTCAGAAAAATGTGAAGTTATATTTGCATTAAATTTGTAACCTTTATGATAGTTTTAGAAATTTTCTTTCATTATATTTACTTATGCCTGAGAGGCAGACCAAAGATTTCGGACGATATTTTTCCTGGACTCTTTGTCATCTGCTTTTGGGTTTTACGGAAAGAAGCCTGAGAAAACCACCGAGGGCTGACATGGATTGGCAGGGGGTGCGTCCAGCTTTTCAAGAACTCTCCGAAGGCGGGAAGAATAAATGTCAGATGGCAAACGAATCTGTAAGCCATTTCCGGTGGAAGGTTAGAGAAAACCAAAATTTATATTATAGATTTCTTCGTTTTTATTTAAGTAAGAAAAAGTTTGTCTAATTTGATGAGTGCAGAATTTATTTTATCTAATTTCACTATTTCTACGATAAACGCTCATTGGGAAAGACATTTACGAATATAACTACGATGACTGCTTACGGGGAAGATAGCCCGTCAACCAGTGGTTCTCATCACCAAGCGACATCCCCGAGTGTGAAGCACCTCATGGTCGATCTACTAAAGGGACGCGTCTACAAATACTGACGGCACATCGCGTCACGCGTACTCTTTCCTCGCGAGGGGATTGGCTCCCAGCAATCCGCGAACGAGCTGAACCCGCGGAGTGGGATCTGGAAAGTTGTAATTCTGCCAGACCACGGTGAATTAAAGCATATACTTTTTATAGCTATATGATAAGTAGTATTGCAGCTTTATTGTACTATCTGTGATTGTCTGTATTGGTGGTTGTGTCCCAAGCAACCCAGCTCTATATTTGAACAGCACGACCTTGTTTCTCTTTTTTCTCCAATAAATTGTTTCTATATATTCTTAATAGTACTGCATTTAATATTTTCCTGTTATACATTACGTATATTTAGCATTATGTTATATTTATTACATACAATGCATATAAGTTGCAATTATTTTCTTGCCAAATACAAATATCTTGTTGATCTTGAAAAATCAATGATTTGTGACAATCTTTCTTTTTTTCATTTCCTATTTCATGCTCTTAATGTCTTAATCAGTAAGCAGCTGAAAAGGTATTGCTAGCTCCCACCGCTTCTGAAATTAAATCTACTTTCTGTCAATAGGACTTGTCTCACTATATCCAAAGTGTCTGAAACCTGACTGGGTTGTTGAAGGCCCAGTACACAGAATATGCAACAAAGTTTTGAGTTTGAAATGGGTGTCTCCTTTTTTTACCTTAAGTGCTAATAAATATTTTGTAAAAAGTTGTCTAATGAGTTCATTTTTCCCTTCCGCAGGTGCCCAGAGGATGGTGAGAAGCGGGACGGCTGGTTATGGCGGGTGATAAGGACTGCTTTCCCTTTCCAGCTAGCCCTCATGGCTATCTTCTGTTTTGCTTGTCTTCTCGAGCCTCATTGTTGTGACTCGATGAACACTCTCACTATCTCTATTTCTCCGCAATTGAGATATATCCGAGGACCTCCACCTGTTTAGGTCATACTGAGTCTAACATCATATCTCTCTTTCAATGTTCTTATTTCATACATTTTAAATTCAGAGATGTATGATGCATATTAATCTGTAGATTGTCATTATAAGTAATTTAATGTTATTTAATTACTTAAAAACAATCTTTATAACAGTCAATTATAGGCAGATGCTAATTTATGAGAGCCTAACTTATTTTTTAGTTCTAGGTTTTAAAATAAACAAAAAATAAAAAAACCCATTTATTCTCTTAAAGATTGGTTGATATCCACCTCAATTATCTCTTTAGATAATTTTTCTGAATTTGATATCACATCTACTTACATGTTGATTTCAAAGTTTTAATTATCTTCAGTGAAGTATACAATTTTGTGTACATCTACATTTTTCCCTTTATATTTTTTTATTGATCTCAGCTAGAGATTTCTGTATATTATTGGAAAAAAAAAATATTCTTTAGTAAAACTAGAGACAGATCTATATTTTATTTTTCATTTCTTTTATTTTATTTATATAAAAAAAGTGGAGTTTTTTTTCTTAGAGATTGTAATATACTATTTCAACCTCAGATTTATGTTTTAATATATAATGAAATGTTTATAAAAATTTAAAAATAGAAAAAAATAAAATATTT
>KZ807599.1:351352-383832 GCA_000696205.2 Oncopeltus fasciatus | reverse complement strand
TATATATCTATATAATCTGATAACAAGAAGTTCTTTAAGTTAATTTTTCAAAACGTTTTGGTTAATCTGTTCATTATTGAAAAAAAAAAAAAAAAAGTTTTTAGGCTAATTTTGAGGTAAATTGTTGACCGTCGAGTTTTATAAAGAGAGTATTGTCAGGAATTCGGTCATGGTAGTTGAAGAAATAGTTAAGATAGTTAAAAACTAATTTGTAACCAAAAAAGTTTTTATTTTAGCCTACGTTTCGGCCTGAATTTCAGGCTTTAATCAGGGCTGAATATGAAAAAGAAACACAAAAATAATATAGAAACATGTCTATATATGATAATTTAACAAATAAAAATATAAAACTGTGTAATCGATTATATAAAATGGATACTGAACATATTAGAAAGAAAGAAAAATTATTCATAATTCTGAGAGTAACATACTAAATAGGGTGATGGTGAGAGACTCGTGATCAACAGTGTCTACATTGTGACTGATCTGTTTTAAAAAAAATTTATTTGACCGTTGTTGAAAGGAACGGGAAACGGACGTAGGAGTGGGGAACGGATGAGACGGTTTAAAGGGTTAAGGTTCTTGGAAATCTCACTGTAGGGTAGTGGAAGAGAGGGAGAAAAATGCTGTGAGGTGGTCTTATTGTGATTTTTGTTTTGAGATGTAAAAAATATTACACTGCATGTGGAAGAAATATTGCCTTTGTCTGTTCTGTCATTGATGGGGTTATGTTCTAAATGTATGTGAGTAGACTCGGCTAAAAGTCGTTTCTCAAGGTTCGGTTCAGTCGCAAGAAGTGTGAATTTATCAAAATCGAAAGTATGTTTGTCAGTAGCAGAGTGTTTTGAAAGGGCTGTGGTGTTTTTTTTTTTTTTTTTAAATGTCATGTTGATGGTTGCTGAGTCTTCTTCTTATGGAGTTCTTTGTTTGTCCTAAATACGCTGCGGTACAATTTTGAGTGGCGCAGGGGATTTTGTTGTTAACGTTACATTTACATTACATCAGTATAAGCGGTAGGGTCATTCAGTTTAGTGTGTACATTTTGTAGTTTGCTGTTGTCGGAGAAGTCTATGCATAGTTTGGGGAAGGTATTCATTAGAGCTTTATTGATTTTCTCCGTGGAAATATAGAGTGGAGAACGGAATATTGGAGTGTCACTAGGTGGGATTGGAATCGAGGGGGGAGTGGAAGGAGAATTATAAAATGTATTGATGAGTCTGTGGTATTATGTGTCGTGGAAAGCCACTATGGTACGGAATATCTGTTATACGTTTAATGTTTTTGTTGTGGAATATATTGTCGGAGAGGTTAAGGGTTTTGGAAATGTTTTTTTTGTAACATGTTGCACAGTTGAGTGCGAGTCTCTCTCTCTCCCTATTATAAATAAATTTTTTTCTTTACAATATGTTTAGTATTCATTTTATATAGTCGATTACACACAGTTTTATATTTCCATTAATTTTTTTCTTTGTTAGATTAACATATATAGACATGTTCCTATACTAGTTTTGTATAGAGACATATATATATATANGCCTAAAATTTAAAAAAAAATCTACTTCTTCCAAGACTACCAAGAACAAATTCCTGACAATCCTCTTTTTTTAAATATTTTTAATATTCAATTCAATAAAAAATTATTTTTTTAATTATATTACCTGGAATTTTTTTAATCTCTTAAGTTTTTTAAGTAAATTTATAAAAAATTTTTGGCTAATCTGTTTATTGTTGAAAAAAAAAAATGTTTTTAGGTTGATTTTTAATTATTTTCATTTTACATTATATTAATAAACGTTTTTATTCTTTAGCCATAAATAATAACGCGTAAGACCAGATTTCGGTGTACTGTTGTTTTCTATTTTTTAATTTCAGCTCTCCGTAGTATTTCCTTTACAAGTTTGCCATGAGGTGTTGTCTTTAAAAGTTCATCCATTGAAATCCAAGGAATCCTTAATCTTCGTTTGTATAAAATAAACAGAAACAATAGAAAGTTATTCTATAACATAAAACTCACAAATTAAAAATTTCTTAATATTTGAAATTCTTACTTTAAAATGGTGGATCAAACCTTCAAACACGGGGCTAACTACCGAGTCATCGAATTCTCAGTTGAAATGTAGTCCAGAGCTGCATCTCCAATTTTGTCTCCTGGCAATGGCCAATATATTATACCTTGAAGCGAGTATTTTTATCAATATGTTATAATTTATTAAATCTTTATTTATTAGATTTTGTTACTTAACATCTTGTAATTTGATGATATCATATAACTAGTTTTATTATGAAGATAAAAAATGAAAATGAAAAGATAATGAAAAAATAATTGTTTTCCCACTATAATTAATATTAATAGACGTAAAATTTAGTAAATAAACAGTAGAAAATAAGGGAATTTCACTAATATAAATTTGTGTTTTCAATGTCTGTGAACTGCAAGTTCATTAGTGGGACGACAGACAGCTGCATATTTAATTTATACTCCACAAGATGATCAATAAAATTTAGACAGAAAGACCGTCACGTCTTTCTATATATATAACACGTATCTCGCTGTATAGTCTAATAAGATTTCCAATATTTTTATGCAGGTTGATGCTAATAAGAGTAAATGCCGAAATTTAATTTCAAACACGAAGGATGAGTATAAAAGTTTTGTGCACTCGACAAGCTCCCCCCCCCCCCCACCATTTATGTAGCCACATTCGTACATTTATTCTTTAATATGCATTTTCCTTGGAAATATGATAGAACATAAACACATTCCAAAAGTACATGTTCTATAAGTTTTTTCGTAACTTAAATACCTATGAAGATATTAAGATATTAAATTTTGGCTTCCCTCAAACCCCTCACCTTCCCAACATTAAATGTCAACCAAAAACGAGTTTAAAATGAAAATGCCGAATTCAATTTCTATATTTTATAAATTAGTGGTACTCCAACAGTGGTAATTAGAATATCTAATATCTTTCTATTAATCTGATTTTTTTTTTTTAACCAAATGTTATAAAGAAGATTTAAAATCAAAAATGTAGGTTCTCCTAAACCTCTATCACCCCTCCCACACAAATAGTACTAGCCATCAACGGAATCATCTAACGGTTTCGAAAAAGAACCTTAATTTCCGAATCTAGTTTCAATATTTAGACGCTAGAATTATTATATATATATGTATGTATCATGTGTGAATTATTGACCAGGTTATCAAATAGAGTTTGAAGGTTGTGGGGGCGTTTGCTACAGGCACAAACATGATAGTGGACTGTAGGGCAAACTGGTACAAACAAATGGCAGAACAAGTAAGAACATACATTTGAAAATCCATTTACCACAATTCGGCGTTTCCTAGATCGTCGGCCGTTCCTTTGGTTTCAAAAAACAGCATTCAAAGCTCTTCCCACTGTAAATTCCACCAAAGAGAACGGATCTCGTCTGGTTTGAGATTTCTGCTTCACCGCTATGTGGGAATCTGCACAGCGCCGTAAATCATTATTTTCGAGAAACAAAATTTGACAACTGAAGTCATGAAAATGTCAATAGTTTAAAACACTATAGGATACAGTAAATCTTGAAATTAGAAAATAAGATGTTACTTAGTGTTTGGGGACAATTGCATAGGTCGTTACAGTATGGAGGCATTAGCCTAAGTGAGATGGTTGGGGACACTTTTCCATAAAGGGAACAGTATGAACAGGGGGTTGAAAATGGCACAAAATGAGATAAGAAGCACATTATCGCGCGCTTTAGTGAAATCACTAACAAACTCACTTGTACACTCTGATAAGTATAGATATCGCAAATACACGGTTAAATTGCTTTGACAGATTTTATAAACTTAAATACAGTAAGTATTTTCAGCCCTGAAGAAAATAAATTAAAGTCTAGAAATATTGGCCTGATTAAAGTAATTGTACACAATTATTTGACAGTAATCTTCAATAACTTTCAAACTCTCTCTCACTCATTCTCTCTCTCTCTCTCTCTCTCTCTCTCTCTCTCTCTNTGTGAGGTCTTCCCAAAAGTGGTTGATTGACAAGCCTAGTGCTGGGTATCCATTTCTTCCAGAGGTTTGAGTGTTTATATATATACACATACATACAACACACACACACATGTATGTATATATACAAAACACACATGTTTTGGTTAGCGTTAGTTATAAAAATTTGTAAATCGCATTTATATCTTACGAGTTCAATCTTGTTAGGGAAGATTTTGTGGGTCCAGTCTTGAATGGATTAGCTGATACAGAAGGTATCAAGGAACCCATAACAATATATAAAGAATCTACTTTATGAAGTTTTCTTTTGATTCAACTGTCTTTTAAAAATGTGACTTACAACTAGTCAAATAATTGTCATTACTATGATTTTTGGTAAGTGCCAAAAAAAACAACAAAAACAAGGTGTACTGCGAGGCTTTAACCTTTTCACCTGCAAGTGGTACAAATTCCTTAGCAGTCGGTACAAACTCACCCACTATCAAATCAAATCAAAATTCTTAATTATTCTCTGCTCAGTAAAATCTGTGTCACATAATGAAGATCTGTGCACACAGAGTTGTACTTCATCCCTAATCAGTCCATTTTTGCGTATTATGCTGTAGCTTTTAACATATGATATAGGACTTTCATACCTTGAATACAGACAGTGACGGTGAACGCATGTGTTCGGCCAGAAGATGGACAGTGTCCCAAAGCGCTCGCCAACAGATGGTTTGCAGAAACCAATGAAGACGGACAATGGAAGATATGACAGTTCTATATTCATTGGTGGTGGAAATAACCTTTTAGATTATTTATATGATATAGGATTTACACATGCCGCTTACGCTGTACATCCAATGTGGTGTACACTAAGACGAATCCCGTTTGGCGAAGCGCATCCTTGTAGAGTGGCTGGAGGCGGGAGGCTCCCAGGTGTTGTGGGGTCGGGACAGGTGTTGCCGTCGAGAGGCACGTACCCCATTATCCGTCATCCGAGGGCCCCGAAGGAGAGTCATTTTAATCCGTGGAGGGGTAATGCTAGGCCCGGACACCTCTCATCTCCCCGGCCGGGTACCGTTCCCCCTGGCCACTGTCATTACCTCACACTCCCGATCCATGCTTCAAGCAGACGGAATACCGTCTCATTAGCACCGTGAGATCCTTCTCTCTGTACACACATGCATGCTTTCTAACTGCAGGCCATTTTGTGGAGGGTTTCTTTATCCCTCCTGCCAAATCACGAGGAAGTTACGTCCTGAGGCGGGTACATGAGAAATCGGAGAGAGGATCACTACTGATAGGGGATATAATTGGTGGTATGGCTTCATTTCAGTAGAGAAGGAACACATCCATAGAAGATGAATTCTTATCTCTGGAAATATTACAAGATAAGTATATAAGATGGGCGTAATAATCTAAGGGTTGATCGCCCCTAAACCCGATCCTACCTACCTATAAGTGGATTTTTGAATATAGTACATTTATAGCTTTTGAAAAATATTAGCGAAAATTTATGGTCATTTTATTACATGAATGACTTCTCTCAACTAACATCTTTTTCACAAAATATTATTGATTGACCAAACATAAAAAGCCAAGTCCATCCATATTCAAATTAGTGTCCAGTTTCACTGACATTTCGTTTAAACCCTACTCCTCATCCGATTTTGTTCTACTCTTTTTACATTAAAAAGCGGTATTCTAAATTTTATTTAAAAAAAAACAACTACTTGCGGCTTCTAGGCCGCAAATATAAAACTTATGTTTCAGGTAAATTCCCCGCTTTATTTGTGCAAATATTTCCTTTATTAATAATAAAATCAGCATTGAATTTCATTAACTTAACTATATAATATATCAGGTAAATAATCTAAAGGGTTATTATTATTTCTACCACCAATGAATATAGAACTCTCATACCTTATATTCTCCGTCTTCATTGGTGGCTTCTGTACGTCTCCCGTTGGCGAGCGCTTTCGGACTCTGTCCATCTTCTGGCCGAATACAAACGTTCACTGTCACGGTCCGTATTCAACTCTGAATACGGACCGTGACAGTGAACGTATGTATTCGGCCAGAAGATGGACAGTGTCGTCCGAAAGCGCTCGCCAACGGGAGAGGATGTACAGAAACCAATGAAGACGGAGAATATAAGGTATGAGAGTTATATAATATATCCGCTCAATTGCACTTTATATTTCAGTTTTATTTTTCCTTAATGAAATTCGGCAATTTTGTGGTTGTCATTTTGAGAGTCTAATAGTTAGGAATGAGTTAAATATTTTAAAAAAATTCATAAGAATTTTTGATAACAACCTTATTAGCTACGTCATTCCTTCGGAATGAAATTGGTTTAATTTCAACATCAACACATTTTATATTGTATCATCGGATCGTCTTACGAGCTTCCAAAGTCTTTAACAATGTATTTGATATAAACATAATAACATATCTAAGTAATATACAAAAACAAGTACTTATTCATAATTTCATATAGTTTATGCTAACCTCAAACTAGATTTTTATTTGATTTTACATTTTCATTTATTTTTATTATATATTTATTTACAAGAATTTATATTTCTTAAAGGTTTTCATTTTCTACATGGTACTCACATATAGTATAAAACCAATAATCGTTTTTAAGTAGGATGTCTGTAGGATAACACTTTACACAATGTATTTTCTACAAAGTGTTTTTTATTTCAAATACGAGTATTAGCAAATATGTACAATATTTTTTAGTTTGGTCTCACTCTAAAAACCCCTCTCCCCCTCTAACGATTAAATAGCTCATCTATTGATTTTCCAATAGAGAAGCTTATTACCGAATTTTGGAATTTCGTTTCATTATTTCAACATTTACGGACGCTAAAGCGCATATAGACATATAAATATACGTTGTGTGTGTTAACGACCAGGTTTCAAAAAGAGTTTGAAGGTTATTGAGGATTTTGGTCAAATAATTTTGTACAATTACTTTAGTCTAGGTCAATATTGCTAGAATATATTTTCTCTTCTCATCCATTGATTTACCGTTTCTTCTTCCGGGTTGGACCGTGTCAAATTGTTGTTATTTGCCGAGCTTTCGCACATCATGTGATGTCTTCTTCAGGGCTGAAAAGAGAATGAGAATTGAAAAATATATCACCTGGATTTTTAAAACCTCTCTTTTACAACTCTCATTCTCTTTTCAGCCCTGAAGAAGCCATCACATGATGTGCGAAAGCTCGGCAAATAACAACAATTTGTCACGGTCCAACCCGGAAGAAACGGTAAATACTTTTGACGACCGTCGAAGCCTACGTGAACAACAACAAACATCCATTGATTTTCTAAAAGAAGCTTATATTTCGTTGCATTGATTTAATATTTGTAGAAGCTTGAGCACGTACATACACACAATATATATCATTTTAAGCTTTTCCAATCCAACGTAGGATCGGTGAAGATCTATTAAAATGATCAAACAGTATGTACATTTTATGCATAAAATATTTATTTCCTAAAAGATAGGTGTATGTTTACCTCTAACAGTATGCAATGGATAATGCCTTTTGACGTCAAGTGGGTAACGTACTTTAAAGGCGTTTCCCATGGGTTACTGTGTCTCAGGAGCTTATCAAAATCAAATGAAACGTTACGCCCCAGAACCACGTCAGAATAAATCTTGAGAAGAGACATGAGTGGACAATGGTATGAGCCGGCCCGGTACTTTCATAAATCCAATGTTTTTTCTTCTGCAGGACAGGTCCTCCAGCGAGTAGTAGACCACGCTATCTTCCCCCAGATCTGTTCCCACACTGCAGCCGTCCCGTCTCCAACTCTCACGAATATCACGAAAGGGTTGTATCTCCATTCACTGGATTTCGGATATATCGTGCTCCCAAATCGCCGGAAGTCTCCCGGGTGTCGCCCTTCCCGTCACTTGTCTCTGAGCCTGGATCTCTCCGCGGCCCACACGTCCGCAGGGTTTTACTGCCTGAAAACGGGGCATAAATTCCGCTTCCTCAGACTTTTTGTAGGGCCTGCTGAGGGAGAACAAAAACAACAGTAGGTGTTAACTCGTAAACAACCGACATAAACTGGGATGCACTGGGAATATTGTCGGGCAGTCCTTAGGAAGTATAAAAAATTCAAAGAAGAAGATTTAATGAAATATTTATTCCATGTCCGTGACATTTTTCTAGGGATCATTGAAACGTTGAATGAATATATTTAATGGAATTGTGTTTCCTTACGGTGGGAAAGGATCGTATTGTTATTTTAATGAAGTTTCAAAGAAAGAAATTCTGTAGTATTTCTCATCAACTTTATTTTATTTACATTAATATCAACATATTAATGTTAATAAATAATCATCTCTAACCTTTAATAACCTACATAGTTAAAATGCATTTCAAGACAATAGAAAAATAGAAAGACAAACGATTTTTGACTACCCCTTTGTTATCATGGTTTATTAACCGTTTCTGCAAAGCCTTCAAAAAGTGGATACATTATTAATATTTACCGTTTCTTCTTCCGGGTTGGACCGTGTCAAATTGATGTTATTTGCCGAGCTTTCGCACATCATGTGATGTGCCATCAGGCTTCTTCAGGGCTGAAAAGAGAATGAGAGTTCTGACGACCGTCGAAGCCTACGTGAACATACATTATTAATTCCAAATGGGGAGTTTTTTTGACCGCAGATATTATTATTAGATGTTTTTTGTTGGGGTTCGGTTAAGAGAGATTAAAAAAAAGTAGAATTTAAAATAATACACATTTTTTTAAAATCGTATTTTCTGGATCTACCTTGACCGAATCATCATAATTAATTCCATTAATTTACTTGACTGTTTTAGAACTATTTCATGAGATTCCAAGCTCATTGCCGATGTTGCCATGGCACTTGCTTGGTGAGCTGGATAAACTAGTCGCGGTACTGTTTTGAAGAATACATAAAGAAGGAGTACTCATAGTGTATTTTGTAATGGGGCTGGGAGGGGTGACGGCGTCCTGGAAAAACTCGTCGAGAGCTGAGGGTGGGATCACGCCCCGTTCCGCGGGTTAACCAGCAGCGCCCGGCGGCTTTTTCCGCTAACAGGAGCCACTGTTAGCCGCCTCGAAAATCCTCCAAGGGGAGAGGCGCTTTTTACCCGGGAATTAAGTAGGGTCTTCCCGCGGAAATGCGCCTCCATGCTTCAATTTCCTTCTCCCCGCCAAAGAGGACCAGTGAAGAAGTCCTTTCCCCCAAGGGCGGGTGTGTTTCACGTGGGAAGCTGAGGTTGTTATCTGCCCTACAAAGAACAATGGCTAAATTATTAGACAAAGAGCGCTTTGGACACAATACATAAAACATATTACACTACATTTTTTGGTTTATGTATTTCCAACTCACAACGGGATACTCTGTTATTCTAATTTGTACAACAACAGAGCTAAACGAACATTCTATGCCTTACTCTAAGATGATTTTAGTTGGGGTTCGGTCTAGGTAGATACAAAAAACACAAATTTGAAAAAATGTATTTTTTAATAAAGGATTATCTGCCAACGTTTCGGCTTACATTGTAAGCCATCTTCAGGGCTGTAGAAGTACAATGTCATGAGAATACAATAATAATTGAAATTAGTATAATAGAGAATTACAATAATACAATGTGATATCAAGAGTATGAATGTAGAAAGCTATGTAAGAAAATTTAAAGTTTATGAAAAACAATTCAAAAAGGAACCAATTTGAAAAAAACATGCAAACAAACAGCTTATTGACAAAAAAAAAAAAAATTGAAATATCATTAAAGCAGTAATTTGCCACACCTACCTTTCATGAAGATACCTTAGCTTTATTCTATACCTTAGCTTAGCTTAGCTACCCCTTAGCTTAGCTACCTTAGCTTAGTTACTCCTTAGCTTAAGCTTAGCTATCTCTTAGCTACAACAGAGGTAAACGAACATTCTATAGTCTATTATCAGGGGTTCATTGTTGATTTTGCTTAGTGTGTAAGTGCATGATATCTACCAGACCTGTGTATTTATTATGGATTTTGTGCTGCTTGATTTTTTTTCTTTAGCTTTTTTATATTAGCTGATCACACATGGCCAGGAGAGTGTATTAAAGGAACGTGACAGTCTTGTAATTTTAGAAAAGGAATCCTACTCATGGTCGATAATATATTTTGAAGCTTAGCTGAATCAGATATTTTCTCTATAAAGTAATTTATCCCTAAAAATTTTTCTATTTTCAATCCTACGTTTTGCGAGTGTCCTAGTAAATTGGGGTAAATTCTTGAAAGTTTCCATTGATGTGAATGGTATCTTGAAGTTTTAATTATATTAAGTCCCTCAAGCATGGGCTGCATAACCTATCTTACTTAACTTAATTCACAACAAAGATAAAGATAATGACTTGATATAAATTAAAGTTATTGTTGATGCGGCTGGCTTAGTTAAAAGAGAGAGATTCAAATTTCCAACTGAATTCCTAAATATCTTCCTTATTTTGTACCTTTTATATGTTACCGAATATATGTGTTACAAAAAAAACTGTATATATATTATCTTTCCTTAGGGTCTTTTCTTAATACTAGTAATGATAATAACAATTATTCACTTTAGTCTCCCTCCCTAAGCAACCCTCTCCCTCAGAAGATTTCTGCAAAAACGAATATCTAATTTTTTAAAAACATGCAAATAAAAAGCCAAAATATCAAGTTTAATTTTATATTTTATAAGAGAGGGCCGTCTAACTCTTGTATCAACGTTGTCCTCCTTAATCAGCGTTTTTTTTTTTTTTTTTAATTAATTATTATGGAATATAAATGTGAGAAAATTGCATTTTACATCTTTTATATTCTCTACACTTTTCATTAAACTAAAAATAATGAAAATATTCCAAGCCTTAGTTTTATAACTTCTAAAACCCTCCATTCATCTCGACCGACTTCATCCAAAAACGAACTTAACCATAAGCACTTTACGGTGATTATGCAAATGTAGCTTGCAAAAAATAATGTCCATGTTCTGAGGTCTGTGAATCTTAAAAATATATATATCTTATAATGGAGATTATGTTGTAGTCGTTAAGCTGTCTCCAACCAGAACACCATTATCACAAGGAAAATAGAAATATACAAAAATCAATCTCGCTACATTTTATGGGGGGGGGGGGGGTTATGGATGTTTTTATTGAGGACCTGTGGCCCACAAGGGAAGGTTTGACCATGAGAAAAATGTACGCCTGATTTTTCCCCACTCTACGATGAATGGTACCTACTTAATGAAGGCTCGGTATTACCTCAGACATTACCAATAGTCCTCTGCTTTCTTAAAGAAGGATGGATGTACAGAAAGAATAATTTTGCACTGTGAATTTTGAATTTTAAATTTTTGGTTTTGTGTTTAAATAGGGTGGTTACCCCTAGATAACCCCTCCCTTATGGGCCTCACCGGTTGAAAAAAAGGGGAAATTGTAGATAATAATAACAATCTTTACAGTTTTTTTAAACATTTCTAAAGGAAAATTACTAGTTTAAAATTGTTTTTTCCTCCTGAAACTCATTTATGTGCGGTATTTGTGTAATACGAATGCAAGGATTACTTCAAGTCTTTCTTCAAAGTTCACATCTATTGATCTAATGGTTCCATACCCATTGGTTTCAAACATCTTCTTTTAGGTTATGGTATAATACGTTTTTGAGAGTTTAAATTGCGAGGCACGGTTACATTTGGTTGTGTAACAACCTCTAGTTAAAGCTAGGCATAAATACGGCACGTTTCTACAACTTATATTATTCTTGTTATGTTCCTTCCAAAACTTTGTAGTATGCAAAATATTTAGATTCAAGTTCACTACATTTTGATCAAAATTACAAAAATAATTTAATTATGGAACAAACACTGGACACAGATAGACTAACTCCCTCTGTATTGCCAGACCTTTTGTGTGAACTCCAGTCGAATATTTCATTTTTAGGCTTTCGGTCAACTAAATTTGCGATTCGTGGAAACCAGAACACTATGCACCAGTTAGAGTAAAGAAGCTTAAATGTCGGTTTACCTTCCTTTATTTTTAAATTTACTGACACAAGAGCGTATGCGGACAAGATTTTAATTTTATTATAAATAAATTATATATGTGTGTGTGTGTGTGTGTGTGTAGTATGTATAAGTTTATTTAATATTATTATAATTCAGGCGCTCCATATTCTTAGCTTCCAAAAAAAAAAAAAATTTAGAAGAGATTTTTCGAAAGCCGTTTAATAGTACCTAACTTTATTTACAAAAATTCGTAGAAAAATAAAACAAGTTATCCTTTATTTCTATTCCACATTAGTAAAGGATACATATACTTTTTAAAAAAACCAGTATTATTTGTTAAAATTATTAGTTATGCAAATGATTGTAAAAAGGTTCTTCGGCATCCTACAGCTTCAAGGCCTCTCGCATTATGAGTACGTTGTATTGTGCCTTTTATGGTTGTTCTTATCAAATAAAATTATGTTTTTAAAAAAAAAACTGCCTTTAGCGATGAATGTAGTGAACCTGCAAACAGTTAAGTCAGATGTTATCGTTGGTATCAGTACAAACTTTAAAAAAATGAGTAGAATTTCAAAAAACCATAGTTTGCATTCGTATGCATTTGTCGAAATACGCTAGCGAACGAAAGGACACCACAATTAAATGAAAAGAAACCTAATATTTCTTCTAATCAAATTTTCCTGATGACCTTATTTTAGGACCCGTGTGGGGGGGGGGGGGGGGCACACCTGTTCAGAGAGCTCGACACTCGACACTAGGTGATGGCCCCTTCAGGAGCCATCTTTAGAGGCCTCCCAAATTCTCCTTTCTCTTGTGCTGAGGTTGTTCAAATTCGGTCCATTTATTCCTTATTTAGTTATTTTGTATTGGTCCATCCTACCATCACCATTCTTACTACATCTGCAAAAATGGAGTCGCCCCAGTATAATGAATCTTATGTCTATGTTAAATAGCTCTCTCTCTCTCTTTTTCTATATATATAACACGTATCTCGCTGTATAGTCTAATAAGATTTCCAATATTTTTATGCAGGTTGATGCTAATAAGAGTAAATGCCGAAATTTAATTTCAAACACGAAGGATGAGTATAAAAGTTTTGTGCACTCGACAAGCTCCCCCCCCCCCCCCNAAAATTATTTACGTATAATATTTATATGCGATTAAACAGAACTTTCTTTAAAATATTCAATAAATAAGTAAAATGTATCTATTTTTTAAAATTAATTTATACTGCGAATATTAACCAGCACATTACTAGATACAAAACACGTAGAAAGTAATTATTAATAAAGTTAAAAAAAACAAAATGACTTTTTGTTTCTTAAAATGAGACTACTCTCATTCAGTCGTATTGTGGAATATATTTTTGCAATTTTTTAAAGACTAGATAAACAAAAAATTTGTAAAACTTATTTTTATATTGTAAACATCTTTATAAATCGAATTGAAAATTCGGTATCAAGATCGTTTAAACTTAAGCTATTATTAGCAAGATATATTTTGAAGAAAATTCTTAAAATGTTCTAAAAATTGTTAACGTTACTTGTTTATACGAATTGTGGGAGAACTGAATAAAGTATTTATTTTTTTATTCATCAAGCAGTTGGACTACACTTATAGTTAACAAAGACGAAGTTGGTTATGGGAACGGAGGTATAGAAAGGTCGAATATATAGTTTCACTTGAAAATATCTTTTGCTTACATGATAAACAGTAAAAAAAAAAAAAATTAGTTTAAACCAATATAAGATCAAAGTGGGACGATTGGGCGGAGGAAAGCCGAGAGCAATGGGGGCCTGAAAGGAGATGTGCGGACGGAAGCGTGCGAACTCGAGGACTGATGATAACAAGGCCATGTCGTCGGACCATTGTTCACTGAGGATGAGAAGAGGCCTATAGAAAGAGGCTGATTGTTTACAAAAATGTTAACGGAGTGTGAGCGGGCGTGGAGGCATGCTGAGTACGTGATCCCAGCCGGCCGACCTGGGCCCGTCTCGGCCAATGGCCATTCCCGGCCTTCCCACCTCAAATAGAATAGGTATTCTATAAAAAGGTATATTTATCGGATTACGGTAGCCATAAAGCCATCTCTACAATGGAAACACTCTCTTTTCTATTTGCTTACAAGAAAAATATATATTTTGGGATTTCACTTGAATTCGGAAGGAGTCATAGAAGTACTAAGATGACATGACAATAAATTATTACCAAATTTTCTTTTCGTAGATCCGTCTGATAATTGTTTCTTCTATCGTATTCTTGAATGCAGCTATTAATTTCGAAATGGTTAACTAAATAAACCTCTTTAGCTGTTGAAAGATGTTAAATAGTCTAAATGCTTCAAATTTCTAAATTAGTCCTTAAGTCGATGATTAAAATAAATGAGAAAAGCTTTCAAAGCCAGAAAAAATCATCAGATCCATGGGATATATTTCAGAAAGTTTCCTCCAAAAAATAAACAATTGTGAACACTCTCACGTGTATTATGTGTTTGATTGATTTGCAGACATTAATTAGGTACTCTGAAAAAGAAAAATACACAGAAGTTTAGAGAAAAGTTATAGTCGTTATAAGAATTTCATGATGGAAGGCAAAAAGTCAAATATAAATTAGGAAAATTCTAACAAGAATTATTTATTGTTATGTCTTCGTCAAGACGTCCATCCGCGTATGATATGAATTTAAATTTATATTCCTGTGCCATTAACTTGCTTAAAGACTACTCTCTGTTGGTGAATGGTAGAGGAGGTTTCAATAGGGAAAATGCCAGGGAGACTTGTGGTGAAATTCAGCTGACCAACAAAGAAATGTTTATTTCAAAAGAGAAAATCAATTCGTACACTTTGTAAATCCTTATGTCACATACTTTCACAATAGCATTCCCTGTTTTTTACTCTTTGTCATGGATTTTAATTGTTTCTTTTCTTTCCCTAGTTTGGTTTCTTTAAAACCGTTTACATCTGAAAGCAAGGAAATTTCCTATTGCCGTTTTGCTCTGCAATAGTTTTGGATGTGGAGAATATTGAGTCCCCATTATTTATTCCTTTTCCTTTCACGGGACAGTGTAATAAGTATCATACCTTCTATTATCCGTCTTCATTGGTTTCTGCAAACCATCCTCCGTTGGCGAGCGCTTTCGGACATTGTCCATCTTCTTGGCCGAATACATGTGTTCACTGTCACTGTCTGTATTCATCAGTACATTCAATTGAATACAGACAGTGACAGTGAACCCATGTATTCGGCCAAGAAGATGGACAATGTCCGAAAGCGCTCGCCAACGAAGGATGGTTTGCAGAAACCAATGAAGACGGATAATAGAAGGTAGTTAGTTCTTTATTCATTGGTAGTGAAAATAAACTTTTAGATTACTTACAGTGTAATAAGCTTATCAACAAAAATAATATTATCATTTCATAAATGCAGAACAAGAGAATTGTTTATTATATCATTATCTGTCAATGAAAAAGCAGTAATAAAATAAGCTAAACTGCACAAAACTACTTAAAAAAAAAAAAAAAAAACAGTTTTCAATCGAGGGTAATTTTAGCCAAATATTGATTATAGCAATGAGGGAGAAATATTACCAAATTTCGTTTTCTTACTATTATTATCATTGTTCGGCTTCTATTCATTCCTATGGTGGTAGAAGGTAACAGTTACAAACGCTCCTGAAATCGACCTCATGTAAATCTCCTATATACGAAGAATTGAGGATATATATATATATATATATTGTTAACACTTGAGAGCACATTGTAAGATGCACTCTGTGCAGGATGTAGTTTGTCAATCAGTGATTATAATAAATATTAAAATAAATACAAATCATAAATCTTGCAATAAATAAGAAATCCATTTCTACAACTCCTCATTGCTATTCACTCTTCCAAANTTTTTTTTGGTCTGAAAATACTAAATAACAATTAAGAGTGGAGTATATCCTCGCAACAACACATAAAGTTCTCATTAAAATTCGTATTTTGAAATATATTGACCAAACCAACAATATTCTAAAACCTGCAACATATTATATGCATGGTAAATAATTTTAAGCTACAAATTATAGAATTAGAAGTGGGTGTTTACCTAAAACCCAAAAGATGATAAATATTTCACGTAACAGAAACGAAAGCATTTAATTAAAATATTCCTAAAAGAAATAAACAAAACTTGGAGCATATAATTACAGTGATGACAATTCTCTAATAATTTTGACGATGATAAGTCCTAATAGCCGATTCTTTCAATTTAAAAACATATATCTGTAAAAATCTGGAGCAGATATCTTAATTTAACTAGGTGCTTAATTTTTATTTATCCTAATACCTATATGTATCTATACCTGTATTATTAGAGCATGCATCGATCTACTTTGGTAATATGGGAATTCAACAGTTGAAGAAGAAGGAAATTCTATTTTTGGTCTATGAATGTTAAATAAATAACATAATGCTTTGGAATTCGCTGAGTCTATGGATTCCTCAAAAGATCTTTTTTTATTTACGCAAGCAGTTAGCGTTAGCTTAGTTATGAATAGTTTGCGAATTCCTAAAGCTTCTTCAAAATATTTTCTTTCCGTCTTCTGAAACACCTAATATTCACGCACTTCATTTTCCTTGCTCTTCTTAATAATGTATCGAGATGGGACAAACATTCTACACCGATTCAATAAACCTAACTCAATTTTAGATTTAAACTAAAGCTTTGTGTTTTTACGACTTCACAAGCCAATTGAATTATTAAGCTGGAAGAATTCGTGTGTGTGTGTGTGTGTGTAAGTTAATGAAAAGTTGTTTGTGTGTGTATGTATAAATGAATAAACACAGTGCGTTTCGAGAAGAAATTTTTCAAAAGATTTTGAAAAACTCACTATAATTTTAAACAATTAATGAGAGGGAATAGAATAAAAAAATCTGTCCCAGCCAGGACTCGAACCTGGATCTCCTGCTTGCCGGGCCGGAATGTTTCCATTACACCACCGGGACGAGCCGGTGTAATGGAAACATTCCGGCCCGGCATGGAGGAGATCTAGGTTCGAGTCCTGGCTGGGACAGATAGATTTTTATTCTAAGATGATTTTAGTTGGGGTTCGGTCAAGGTAGATCCAAAAAACACAAATTAAAAAAATACATTTTTTTAATTTGTGTTTTTTGGATCTACCTCGACCGAACCCCAACTAAAATCATCTTAGAATAATATCTACGGTCAACAAACTCTCTTTTTGAACATAGATTTTTATTCTATTCCCTCTAATTAATTGTTTAAAATTTACGTGGGATAATAAACCACAAAACCAAATTAATATTTATCCCTATAATTGTTTTTCTAGAAATTTGATGTGGTCGTATTTTCAGAAATGTTTTGAGAAAAATGTTTATGCGGAGATGGAAATTTATATTTACTCTATATTCACTTTAAATACTAATTAATCAGTTAGCCCTCCTTTAATATTTAAATATTTTGCGTGTGAAGTTAATAACAAAACATAAGTAATTTCATACATATTTTACAAAACTCATTACAATTTTTTTTAAATTGTCTCATTTTGAATAGTAATATATGAACAAAGTTTTATCATTGTGACAGAATATCAGATTGTTGGTCATTTTTTGGAATTGGAATTATTTTCAGTTATCTATCGGTTTTTAACAGGCAATTGTTAATATACAAAATCTAGAATGAGTTTCTATGTATGACTATTACATTAGTTGAGCTCCTTTTAATTTTTTCCGGAGGAAATAATTTTTTTTTTTTTTTTTTGGCAAATCGGTGAGTAGGATCTAACTGGCATGACGGCTCGGGGGTCCCAAGCAGCTCAGAACAAGGCGGAGAAGGAGGAAATGATAGCCGTAAGAAAGGAGAGGCGAGGGACAGTAGTTGTGATAAGGGGAAGCGGGCTTTGATAAGAGGAGGGATGAAAGTGTGGTCTCCAGGGGGATAAAAAACTGAGGAACGTGCTCCACTACAAACTATGGGCCGAGAAATCCGGGGACAAAAGGGAGGCTGCACAACAAAAAGCCCGAGCCGCGATTTCACAGGGGAGGGGGGCGTTCACCTCAGCCCGAGAGCGGCATATTCCTCAGGATTTGGTCGTCCAGAAGAAACAGGATAGCTTCAAATGCCTTCTTGGGGACGCAGGAACTCATACTTCCAGAATATATTGGTTAGTGGAAAGTAGAATGGAAAGTCTTGAAGAGCGTTGACTTGGCTTCCAAGTTATGCCATGACAAAGCAAAAGGTAAACAAAATATCCACATTATGTTTTCCACTCGGCAATAGATTCATCTAGAACTTATTTGATTCAAATTTTCAGAGGATTTTAAACGCTTTAATTTCAAATTTTTTTTGTGTGGCAAGTTTTTGGTTCCTCCTCCAAGAAATTCGGAAGAGAATGAGGGATCTCGGTACTAAGGTGGACTGGTCAGTCCTATGGATCTTGTTTTCACTGACGTTCTTGGATTTATTACTTAAAAGTTGTAAATTATTTTTCTTACCTATCGAACACAGAGCTAAATCATTCTTTTCCGAATAGCCTATAAGGTCCATTCCAGATCCATAAATATTCCTTATGAATTCTCCCTAAAGGTTTCGCCTCCTTGTTGTTCGGGTTTTCACCGATGGAAGTACCAAAGTGTAATGGGGGATAGGTTTGCCTGGATCAAAGGTGCCGCCGGGAACGGCTTTTCGCGCTCCACCCTCTGATCGGGCCGCGTCCAAACCACAGGCGTTCCCCAGACCGCTGCCTGCTCCGGGCGTGCACCGTTTAGCCAGGAATCCCCCACCCAGGGAGAGGCTGCACTTGGCGTAAGGTTTTACCCTGCGGTTGATCATGGATTCTATAAGATGCTTGATATGTGTTGATGAGTAGCAATCCACTCGACTCTTTTATAGACCGGCATCAGGGAGCAGAAAACAGCACGTTTCACAGTGCTTAATGAGTTCCTGCATTTCATAGGGATCTTCAATAGGCTCATTCAAATTGCAAGAAAGGATTAGGTTGCAATTGATTAAATAAAAAAATAAATAAAAGATTTAAGCAAAAATTTGAAATAAATAACAGCTATGTTATACACTTTAACTAATAAAAGCATAATGAACAGATGGGGACAAAGTAAAATGCCCGGAGAAACAAAAGTACTGATTCAAATTTGAATTGATTGCGACCTGGTTCTTAATTTTGGCGACAACTTTGATGATATACGTCTATATGTGTGAATAGACCAAGATTCTCTGTTTCGCATCACAGACACACCTGGTCTACTCGCTTTTGATTCTTATATCTTCTATATATTTGCCGACAGACAATCCCTTAGAGAGTGTAGTCTTTCGTTTCAAGATCGAGGGGCTCAGACAGAGAAAATCCTTCCTTACCCCCTTTCGAAATTCGCCTCTTTCCTCTTCCTCCCCTGACACGACGGCTATTGTAGAGCATTTCAGTTCTAAAGGAGCAAATTAGTTGGTGGAAGATTACTTCCTATACCAATGGGTAAAGCTTTTTCTCTCTTTTATCATTTATCGTGGTCTTTCCATGTATTTATCCTCTCACTTTTTATCGCAATTCTTAGTTTTATCATTAAGAAACAAGAATTTTTCCCTTAGTATTTTTTTTTTTTAATTTTTACGAATTAAATTTTTGTTTATTGAGAAAGATGATCTAAGAATTGTCTTCAAGAAATTAAAATTTTATAACACTTTAAATGATGTTTAAATGAAGTTTATTCCTAAACTCTGCTCCTCATCTGCTGACTACAATAAGGTAAAAACAAAATTAGTTTTTAACCCTTTCGTTAAAGGGTAAAAATTTTATATTTTAAAAGTTTAACTCTTCGTTTCACGCCCCTAGAATTATTAGATCAAATTCACGTGGAATTAGATGCCCAGGAGAAAACAATTCATTTAAAATTTTATTAAAATCTAAAGGGTTATTATCACTACCAATGAATATAGAACTATCGTGCCTTTTGTAATCCGTCTTCATTGGTTTCTGCAAACCATCTTCTGTTGGCGAGCGCTTTCGGACATTGTCCATCTTCGTGGCCGAATACATATGTTGACCGTCACTGTCTGTATTTAAGTTGAGTTTGCAGAAACCAATGAAGACGGATAATAGAAGGTATGATAGTTCGTTAAAATCGGTTACTTAGTTTTTATTGCTTCACAACAGTAGATTACCAATGAGTAAAACAAAATGAGTAATCACCATTATCTTACGCTGTCTCCTACGAATTATTTCTTTTTTTAGATATCACAGGCACAAGGACTAGGTCTAGAATGTGGGGGTCATTTTCAATATTGATCCTTAATTGCTGTTGATGAATGAAACTTATATAAAATTAGGTACATTGCCGTATCGGGTCGAATTTCATTTAAAATTTCGTCAAAACTGATTCAGTTGCTTACAAAATATTGTATGTATTGTTAAAGTTAATATTAAAGTCACTTTTAAATCTACACGTGATAAAAAGTGAAACATCATATATTTTGACGGCTCATGATTGTGATTTTTCAAGTCATATACATAGGGGAATTTTCCATAATAAAAAAACGAAAAACAAAAAAACGTAGACTTAGACGCGCTCAGTTGTTTTATTATTGAAGAAGAGCTCGGAAGATGGTAGGAGACGGGGAAAAAGATACTGAGGAGGAGGGATGCAAGTGAAATGGCCGACCAGGTGTTGCTTGGTAATCTGTACCAAATCACCACCTTGGAGTGTTGGTCCATCTGATCAGGGCTGTACTTACTCTAACCTAGGTCTTATTTTCAATCTTCGCTCCCCGCCATCTCTCGGCTTTCTTTTTTATTTACTTTTTTTTTTCTTCTTTTATGTTACTAGACTTCGGGAATGGAAGAGGAATATATATTTTTTTTATCATTCATTCCTTTTTTGAAGTTTCACCATTTCTTCCTTTCTTCTTTTGGGCACTCTTCTCATGTATTTCTAACTTATTCAATAATTTTTTCCAATCAATATAGTAGAATACAATAACTTCTTATGCTTAATGGCTATAGTTGCAATTAAAAGAGGTAAGATTGAAATCAATATTGTTAAAAATATGTTGAATACTTAGAGAAGAGCTGTCTCATCCATTTCTAAAACGTTAATCTCTGTTAATCTGTGGTTTTGTTTAAAAAAAGAAAAACAAGTTGTATTTTTAATTATAGAATTTATTGCATCAAAATAACAAGCTATAAAAATTTATTAGCATTATTTCGAAAATTTAAAAAAAATGTATTTAACTGATACGCATTTAAGAAAACTGAATATAAAATTTAACATTTAAAACATTTTTCTGTGCTTTTCACATTAGATAAGCAAGAAATAGATTTCCTGTTAGTAAACTAGAAATATAAAGTTTTATCAACACTGAAGTCGTTACAGTATCATTTCCACTTCTAAGTTAATTTTAAATAAAGCAGTAGAAAATTTAATGTTAACTAAGGAAGGCCTCCAGTCAAAGAAATAATATCTATTTCATATGACATTGGCATCCAAAAACTAAGGATATGGATTCGATTCAAATGGGAGAAACTGGGATTTTTGAAGTAGGAATAAATAAAACCCATGTCGCCTTTTGAATGGAATAGGAAAAGTCATAGTCTTAGGTACGCATCTGAAATCCTAACACTAATAATAACTAAGTGGGCAAAACAGTTCAGAGCAAAGTTAAGTATAAAGCCTTATAATAATATCTACTTTTCGATATGACCTTCTTCTAGAGATTGGGGCATTCAATTCAGAAAAACAACTTTAAGGGATGATATAACATGGAAAGTTCGAATACAAATATTCATCAACTATGTTATTGAGGTATTCACTTTGTTTAAGCAGCTCCTACGTGATGAGCATTTAAATTTTGGATTCCTTTAAATCCTCCCCCCCTTTATTGATTTTTACGAATTAACCACCTAACCGCTTGTGGAAAGAAGCTTAAATTTGAAATTTGGATTACCTATGTGAAAATGGTTGATCCTTCTCCAATTTTAGCTTCTATCTTAGGTATCTTCCTTAAGTGGAGATTTTCCTGTGAAAATGTCCTTCCTTTAACTATAAAATTGTAAAATTTCTTTTTTAAACTATTTTATTTTCATACGTTTTAAATAAATTATAACAGTTATAATAAAACAGATATTATTGATTTTTCAATTAGGTCTTTTTTTTTTTATTTTTTATTTCCTCTTGATGAACTTAATCCAGATTCATATCAAGAATATTCATACACTTATGTATAACTTCGATTATTTTTATGAAATAGGAAGATGTAAGTTCAATTAGGATGGAAGCCGGGGTTATTCGGCCACTTGCAATAAGCATACATTTTATTTTTATATGATTTCCAGGCGATAAAAATTTATTATGAAAGTAATTACTAAGCCATTTAGAACGTTGCTTATTATGACGTAAAATATAACAAATGCAAGTCTTAAAACAAATAAAAATATAAGTAGTAATTATTATTAAGGGAAAGAGAGCCATTGGGGATGAGGGTGTAGTGAATGTGTGCGCCATCTGTGAAGGGACCCTTGCCGGGTGTGGCTTATGGTCAGTATAGGGTCGGCTAATAGGCCACAAACCACGTCGAAACGGCCCTACCTACACTGAAAAATTATGACGTGAAGCCCAGCCCACAACTGCCCGTAGCCGCCTTTACGCTATTACGAGCGTAGTGAGCTTCGCCGACAGTTCCGACAGTTTTTATCTTTAGGCGGGAATAGGCGGGGTGTACATCGCTCTAATTTGTATTCCGTTCGTCCCCGTTGATGGCAGGTGCACGGCAGAATACATGGAATCCTGATGTATGTATCGCCCCCCCCTCCCCTACCTACTCTTAAAAAGCCATGTAAATTATCTTGTGATAGAATAATGTCCCCTTCTCCAGGGCTATCCTGCCTTTCATGCTCTTATAATTGGGAATATATATATACTTCAGCTTTACCAATTATATGTTTATATTTTTCAATACTTTCAACTTATTTCAAAAATTTAATTTACATTTCACACTTACAGGAATTTCCTATGAAATAGAAGTCAAATTTAGGAATATTCAAATTCATATCATTAGATGATTTTAGTTGGGGTTCGATCCTCTAGATAAAGGCAGATAATTTTTTTTTAAATTTGTATTTTTTATTTGGATATACCTTGACCGAACCCCAACCAAAATCATCTAATAATAATATCTACGGTCAAAAACTCTCCATTTGATCAAATTCATATTGTAATTCAATTTATTGTTCACAGAGGTGAACAAGAGGACTAACTTAACAATACACATTTTATCTTCAAAACAGCCTATTAGGAGACAAATCTTATTAAATCTTATTCAAACAGTTCCATACCCTCATGTGATCTATTATTTTATTTATCACTCTATAATTATTACATATATATCACACTAATTGTCAAAATATCACATAAACATAATTTGACGATTAGTACCATTGGTGAAACATTTTTTGCACCAATTGGTCCAGTCATAGTAAATGTCCTTTAATTAATTAAAATATCCTTATCCAGGCCACTTAATTCAGGCTAATTCAATTTATTACATTAATAATATATGATGTGGCAAATCTAACATGATCCTGCCAAACCGTATATATTTTTTTCATACCCTTACAAACCAGCCCCAAAAACAGGAATGACACAGTCCTTGTTTGTGTTATTTGTTAACTACTGTTCACTGCCATACTTATTATGATTTAAATAGCTAAATTGGGAATAGATAATATCGCTGACACTGAGTCTCAACCGTCCTTGAGGTGTAAGGTGGGGTAAACGTTCATCTCTTCTTAAATATCTGTATTGTATTATATTCTCATAAAAACTTTTATGAGGTGTTAATGAAGTTGAGGTACTTCATAGATTATCAAAAAATAATTATAAGGAGAGTGTTGATGATTATTCACTTCTTTCTTCGTATTAATTCCCACTCCTCAATCCAAATTCAGTCAATTTTGAATATGGTGAATATTTTGGAAAATGAAAAAATCCATCTCGTAAAAGTCACTTAATCTAACCGGATTTCCCATTATTGTATATAATTAAGTAAATTGAATTAAAAATGTATATAAGAGTAAATAAGGAAATTTAATTTATAATCCGGAGAGAACAATGCTTTGCTCTAGATTGACCAGGGAGAAAGAGTGGAGAAAGAGCTTACCCATCGTTGTTACTTTCTAAAATAACATTTTACATTAATTTTATTATATAAATTTGTTATTAATTCAAATAACAACAAAAATATGATTTTAAATTTCGGCCTCTTTCGGACAGTCACTAATGAATGAACTCATCCAAGGGCTTGTCAGAAGAAGCTTAAATATCGAATTTTGGTTTTATTGATTGTATGTAGTTTTAAGGCGCTCAACTATTACGGTTATCAGCGAATATCTTTTATTATTATTTCTTATACAAGTATTACTATAATCTATATAATACCTGAACACAAACACGCACATATATTACATAAATATTGGGGGAGTGGAACACCTATTTATTTACTTATACAATTTAAAAAATAATCTTGTAAGTTTTACTTGTATTAACTTTCTTAGATATTAGTGTATAGGGTCAGATTAACTTAGGGACTTGAAAGATAAGAGAAGTCAAGGGTTCATGCCACCAAGCCCAGATCCCGAACCCACCCTGGGACAGGCCCTGCCACCCCACCGGCCCCACCTGGCCAGCTCTACCCTGTATCAAATTTTTTATCACGATATATATATATATATANTATATATATATATATATATATATATATATATATATATAAGAACTGAACACTCATCATTTCACCTTCTTGAATGAAAGAAAGGTGACGATTGTTGATATTTTTCAAAAGTTAGTTCATAATACTAACTAAAATAACTGAACACCAGAAAATATTTGAGTATAAGAAGAATGTAATAGAATCTAATTTATAGAAAAAGAAGTGGCAACCTCATTTTTTTATAAATTATATTTTATTAATTGAATATCTGATTTGAAAAACATTTTAGAGTAGAAACTGTATTATTCACCTAAATATAGGTAGAAGTGATTACTTAGATATGGAATATATATTTATTTAAAAGAAATGTGTTTCTTTAAGCTGAATTTCCAGCGTTAAACAGTTGTTTTTTGTCTTTAAGTTAAAAGTTTTTAAGAGTCCTATTGAGATAAATTATTGCTGAGTGCTGTGTAATTAGTGACGTGTCGCATTGAAATAAGTTGTGTGCAACATGCAAGACCCATTTTGTGTAGAGGCACTGGGAAACCCCACTCTTGCATTTACACACATGCGCGGGAGAGGGAGTGACAGAGAAAGGGAGAATATAAATGACTAACAGATTAAATTATGTTAATAATAAAGAACTGCGTAATCAAAGCAGATTAACCTTGTTTATTGATTTTATTGAAGAATGAAGAGTAAATCTGCCTTATGGTTTTAGAAACCGGGAAGACAATGAACAAAAAAAAAGCTGGCTAAGGATAGGTTTGTGACGACCAATAGAAGAAGACTGATGGCCTTTCACTCTCCTTAGTTATCTACGCGTTTTTTTTTTTGTTTTTTTTTTTTATATAAAACATGAACATATAGGTTTGTATATGAGATTTCACATTTATTTTTTCTCATTATTTTTGCTTTAAAAAAAAAGTGTGAAATCTCATATACATGGTTTTTAATATATAAACTAGCAGTTGCAATGAAATTAACGATTACCGAATGATATTATGAAAAATTAAGTTACTTTTCGATTGGATAATCGATTGATGAATAAAACTAGAATTACAGCACACATAGTACTTAGAAAAATTTACTATATACTGTTTGTTTTAATCTAAGTTTATTAATAATACAAAATTCAGCTGAAATAAAATTCCTATGATCAATACAGAGAAAAGTGTAAATTTTTGAGGGAGCTATTACAGTTTTCGACCCCTGTCAATAGTGATGTTTAAAAATGTAGCTGGCTTATTCCGACTATTTGAAAGAATAAATGTTTTTTTTTTTTGCTACACAGACATATATAACTTCAATTGAAATATTTGCATTGAAAGAATGATTTAAACTTTAATATTTTTGGGAAGAACCCCTGTTAGCTGAATTTTATGAACTGAATTAAGGTTTTTGAAAATGGCCAGTGGCATTTAATATATTTCATATAAAAAATGAGTCAAGTTGTGGGCAAACACAGGCAACTTATTAAATATGATTTGTGGAGGTGCAGATCTGAGCGGAGGAGAGGTATATTCCAGGGGGGAGGGGGGAGGAGAGAGCCGGCACCTTTCATCTCTATCTCGCTCTCAGATCAAGGCGGTCTTCGTCCCACAGGATATAAATTTATAAATATTACAGAGATGCCATTTAGTGCGTAGAGGCCACCACCTCCTGACTCACACTCCGAGACGCGTCTCCGACCGACAGATTCCTCGGGCCCCGACTTCATCTCGGGGTGGTAACGGTAGCAGTTTCCCCAGATAAGCGCCGTTTCTAGCGACTAAGAGCTGGGGAATTCCTGATGAACCCCTCAGATACTTACAGGAAGTCCCTTCAAATCCTTATCTCCTCTACAAGAGCCTTTTATTCCCCTCTCGTAGCTCCTAGTCGGGAAGTTAAGAATCATTCCTCTAGTAAAACATAACCAACTACCATTATTTGGGTACCTCCGAGGTTTTCTTTATTTTTTATTTATCCTTTTCTTTGGTCGGTATTCAAGCTATCTTTCCCACCATTCTTAAGGTGTACTTTTTACGCAGTAAATTTTTTACGTTCAAGTAAATTATGTTATTAGAAATTTTTATAGTGTAAAGGTTCACAAAAAATTAATTGTGAGAAAATAGAAAGAATGCAAGTTTATGACAATAATTTTCTATGATATTTACTAAGGTTTAAAAGTCACGTTTTTTTACGTCTACTTCTCTGTAGGAGTACATTAAAAACAAATAGTTCAGAGTAACCATAATTATTAAATCAATAAGCCGCACAAGTATATTAGGATTATTATTTATGAAGTCAATTAAGTTATATTAAATATAATACAAATTACACAAATATAAATGTTAACATTACAATTTTAGCTATAATTTAATTTAATCTACAAAATATTTAATTATTTTAAAGAAAGCAAACTTTGCTGTAGCGTGTTTTTTAATTTGTTAATAACATGATGTGCGAAAGCTCGGCAAATAACAACAATTTGACACGGTCCAACCCGGAAGAAGAAACGGTAAATAAATTTGTATTCTGTTACTAGCGCTTGATTATCTCGATACAAAAGGATCTTTCAAGATCTCGAAAGCATTGGCTCCTAATATCCATCGAAAGGTCCTTATTAGTTAAAGTTGTAAGAATTTTCTCTTTAATCAGAAAAGCATTTATAAAAGAAAATGTCGCCTTAAAAAACCTAGAAAATTAGTATTGGTAGATCAAAACTGCATTTACATTAAAGTTGTGATTATTTATACATATGTGACCTTAAATAACCCCACCATTAATTTGGATTTACGAAGGAATTCGTTAAAAAAAAAAAAAAAAAAAAAAAAAAAATGTAGCTTTAAAAGTTCTTAAGCTGGGGGACTTGATCAGAAAAGTGAGGGGTGTTATGAGCAAGACCAAAGTACAAATGCAAGAATTTATCTACTGACTCGAGCAATACACTGACATGTCGACCGACCAGTGGCTGCTTCCTTTTCCCAAAGTAAGTCTTGGCATCATGCTTGAGGATGTGCATTTGGCTGAATCTCCTCTGAATTTCCCCAGGATAGCACAAAATTCGCGTAGCATAGATGGATGTTACCTATAAAACAAGTTGAGTATGGGGGTTGGCCTCTTGTAATAACCCTATTTCCACCCAAAACACAATCCTACTGTAGAATGAATGTTGATATTTGAATACATACAACGGGCAGGCTTGGGAATATACTGTGAATATTAACCAGCACATTACTAGATACAAAACATGTAGAAAGTAATTAATAATAAAGTTTTAAAAAAATCGTTTATTTTAATTAATATTGAGTTATAACCTTCTAATTAATTTTACTGGGTTCATTGGGTTCCTGATATAAATAATTTTATAAATGAATAAAATTATTTTATTCTGATATTGAGTATTTGTTTCATTAAATATATGATACAATTTTTAAGTTTAATTTTAATTTATTTTAATTAATCTATTTTAATAAATGAATAAATCCATTTATTCCAGGCTATTCACTCTCTCTGCCTTTATCATATCTTTCAATCTCGGCTTATAATTTTTCTCTTTGTTATTTTATTAAGAATAAAAAATTAATTGTTTTTAAAATCGGAAAATAACAATTAAGATAAACGCTTTAAAATGTTGCAGCACATAAATGATAGTAAGCAGAATTAGATTTTATGATTTTTCATCATACTGATAATAAAGAAGATATTTTGGTAGCCAGGATAGCTCATTGGATTCGTTCGGGTCTCTAAACTCTTACTTTGCGGGTTCAAATTTCGCCCTGTGCAAACTTATATCGGTAAATAAAAGTTGATCATGATGGATGGAAACCTGTAGATAGCCCCTCCCTCCATGAATCTAAGTGATGAGAAGGGAGGCTAACACCTAATAATAATAATATATATACATATATATATATTTATTTATTTATTTATTGACTATTATTGAATATAGTTTTAATTTGCAATACAAAATAAAAGTCTTGAATTTAATCTTTTTATTTGAGAAGTAATGGCTGTTCATCTCTCGCATCCCCTCTAACTCAGTTTGCAGTTTGTGAAATTGAATGATTTGAGTGAAAAATTCATTTTAGCCGTTCATAAATTAAGCAATGGATTTTTAAATTGACAAGAAACTTTTTTAGTAGAACTTAAAGAACTGTCTGGGTATTTGTTAATGTATTTTTCACAGAAAATGTCAAGGAAAAAGTTTGCTAAAAATATTTTCAGGAGAAGTCCGTGAGGTGGGACAAGGTGAAGCTCCGTTGAAATGGATTATTGAAAACATATTTAAATGAGCAGTCGGAAGTCGTGAGGGGATTAGCGATTGTGGGACCATGAAAAATTCAGAAGGCATTGGCTCTTGGCAATCACCGTCACTGGTCCGGTCACTGTGATTTTTACGTCTTCTTCGTGAATAGGTATGTGAAGATTTTCTCTGAGCGTTCCTTCGTTCTCCGACCGTTTTCCTGACATCATGTTGGCTGGACACGTATCTCAAATAAATCTAGGGCGTTGGAAATGCATCCTTTTTCAGCAGTGGGAGATGCACTTTTCAAACGCACTGTCAAACTAAGCGCTTTTGTAGCTTTTAGTTCAGTACCGCACACTTTAAGTATTCCATCTTTACATCAGAATCATAAAAAAAATATATGCATATAATCTAAGCCATCAAACTACAAAATTTTTTATTAACAAAATGTATTAAATAAAGACTATTTATTAAAATTAATAAAAAATACTACTGAACTCTTTTACGAACATTTGAAAAGATTGTAGGCAAAGTTGTCTGAGTGTTATCCTGCTTTGATCAACCGAAAAGAAGTACTATACCAACAAGATCTTCAAACTTTCCGTCGAGCCAAAGAAAATTTTCAGAACATCAAGAATTAGAACTCCTGCCTCATCCACAAATAGTCTAGACCTCTCACCATCTCATTACTACTTGTTTCGATCCATGGGCCATTTTCTTTAGAGAAAAAAATTTGATAATTTTGGTATAGGTGAAATCGCGATCCATGAGTTTTTCGACAGCCATCTGAAAGAATGGTATCAGCGTGGATCGAGTAATTGGCAGCAGATGGCTAATGACGCTAGATAACAATGGACTATACTTTGAGTATTTACTGTATTTTATTTCAAACATATACTAATATAAATATTTGATTAAAAATCCATTTCTAATATAAATATTTTATACACTTCTTTAGTTCCACATTTTTTCGAAACACAAAAGGAGATGTGTGGATTTGTAAATCTTTCTTATGAAAAAAATAGTATCTCAAAATTCTAAAGCTACAGTTTAGCTTACTACACTGTTATTAACATTATCGTAACACTAAATTAAATCAAATTTAACATTATTTCTTATAATTTATAGTGTCAATTTAAATATTGCATCATAAGATTATTCTCCGCTCCATATCCTAGTTGACAATTTTTACAGTGAGTCACAAATACGTACTGGAACAGTCTCACTTCACTACTCACTGACGAAGGGCAAGAAGTCTTTCCAGAAACTTTACTCTTTGTAATTTTTTTTCTTTTTGTGTGTTCACTCCCACCTGTTCTTATTTATTATAAGAGGGTGCGAGTGTTTCATTTTCTCTCTCTCTCTCTCTCTCTCTCTCTCTCTCTCTCTCTATATATATATATATATGTAGACACACACACACACACACACTATATACTATTAGATGATTTTAGTTGGGGTTCGGTCAAGGTAGATCCAAAAAAATACAAATTTTAAAAAAAGTGCATTTTTTTAAAAGATTATCTGCCAACGTTTCGGCTTACATTGTAAGCCATCTGCAGAGCCGCCTATCATGAAGACGAGAGGGGACATCTTCATGGAAATGTGAACTTAGGGACAGAACGNATGGCCATTCCTAAAAATATATATATACTTTTGGTTGGCTTTATATTTTTTTCCACGAGAATTTCGTTGGATACTGTCAAGTTTCTTCTTTGTAACAAATAACTGAACTGAGGCTTTTTCTGAAGAAGTCGAATGTAATTAAAAAATTTTGGGAAATTACATTGTACCAATTATGTTCTACATTTTTTTTTTTTCGGTAAATCTATTAGAAACAAACATATTTAAGATCTCTCGATTGATATAGACAATTTAATTATAAATCCATTTATACTCGATCTAACGAATTATGTATCTTGGATGTTTTACTTTGACAATTTGTAGATTCTTTTGAATTGAACTTCTGTTACTGTGTTTCTAATTCTAAATTCCACTTAGTTTTAAAAACAAGATTGGATAGATAATAGACTAAAGGAATAAATGATAAATTGAAATTTGTTTTAAGTAGAGTGTTTATCTAGTTAACAAATATTTATTTTCGATAATATCAACTAGACCTGGTGGTTACAATTTCAACCCTAATTAATAAAAACTTTAATGAGCAAAATACATTTTTAACTAAATAGAGTTTTGATGTACCACTCTTGCCTTACCATTAAATCATGAAGATGGAGGCCTCTGCTGTAAGATGGAGAGTTAGGATGTAAGAAGATATTTCAGGATAATTGGCCAGTGGTGGAGTATCATCTCTTCTTCCCATCTTCCTCGTTAGGCCTGTCTCCTGGAAGTTATCTGCTTCTAACTTCTAAGGGGGTGCTTTATCTGAAACTCTTTTAGCAAATTTCAGAAAGCCCGCATTTTTATTACAACGCTCTCTTACTCATATATTAAATTAAAGTTGTTAAAATTTTTTAACAAATTATAATTTCTTTTGTTGATAAGATTGAAAGTGAATTATTGTATTTTAATATGTAAACCAATATTTTCATTTTTTTTTAAACATTAGGAGCATATTTGGGCTAATGATCTATTTAACTAAGCTTCTTAATTTTCATTTCCTTATTATACATTCTCATATTGATGAAGATAAATAAAAACCACTACAATTTACTCATATAAAAAATTCAAAAATATACAAGTTTTATTGGTGATTTATTGTAAGTAAGGAAACTTGACAATAAAATGTAAAGTATAACAATTTTTGGACCTAATAGTGAATAGAATACATTTTTTATAAAATATTAAATATTTTTTAAATTTCCTGGCGATATACTTAGCTGAAAAAGTTTATTTATTTTGTATTAAAAATAGCACCTCTATATATTACCCAAGAGAACATATATTATCTGCAGTAAAGTAATTATTCAAAATTATTACCCTTTAATATTTTAATAATTATATATGTTAAGCCATATTAGAACCGAAATTATCAAGAATTCAAGAATTATCATTATAAACTCATGAATGCTTATCTGAATTTACAATGTGTATGAGTATTAAAAAAAATACATTTAAATTTTTTATGAAGATTAAAAATATTTTTATTTTAACATTGACCGTTATTAGAACATTATTTTGTCCTTTAATATTTTCATTTTCATATAAACATCTTTAAACAAAATTTTAACATCCATAAATTTCAAGAGAAAGGTATTGAGAAGTTGTAATGTTTTAAAACGTAATTTCCCCTAAAAGCATTGTTTTGCCTTGACTCTTATACTTTACATCTGTGAAAATTTTATAAAAAAGTGAAATCTCACCTCCTTGATGAGGATTTGTGTAATGCATTTCCTGCTTGAGAAGCATTTTGTATCTAAACAATTTCTATCTATTTTCCAATTTTGGGGGGGTTTTATACCTATACTTCCAATGAGTCTTCTTGAGAGAATGTTTAGTGCTATCTCCTGAGGTATCATATGTCAATAGTTATTTGAAAATTGTTCCTTTAAATACATATATATA
>KZ807599.1:330439-349530 GCA_000696205.2 Oncopeltus fasciatus | reverse complement strand
CAAACCATCTTCTGTTGGCGAGCGCTTTCGGACATTGTGCATCTTCTGGCCGAATACATACGTTCACTATCACGGTCTGTATTCAACTCAACGGACATACAGTGAACGTATGTATTCGGCCAGAAGATGGACAATGTCCGAAAGCGCTCGCCAACAGAAGATGGTTTGCAGAAACCAATGAAGACGGAGAATAGAAGGTAATAAGAATGATGACGACATACATTATGACTTTTTATGACACCGAACTTTCAGGCTAGCTGACCCATTTCATCGTTTACTCTCCACTTAACCACAATAATGAATGAAATAGACTTTTCAACGGATATGTTTGTTAATTAAGGCATGTTACCAGGTCTTCAGTTAAAGACACTCAACCCCTAGGAAGAATGGCCATTCCTAAAAGTATGACTCATATGTTAAATAATAATCATATCTGATAAGGAACTAGATATAAGCCCTTCACCCTGGGCGGAGGGCATTCCCGTGTTAGCCGAGAGTCGATCTAGTCATAGGGTTAGAAGGCTGTCTTAGCCTTGGTTAGTTTTAAGTTAGTCATAGTTAGTAATAGTAAGTTAGTTGTAAATTATAATATACTTTTGTTTTGAGAAATAAAGTTTTTTTTTAACTATCCGTGAACGAGAGATTTAACTTTCGAAATGGAGAACTTTTATAAATTAGTTTTTAGACAATTCATCGAAAAGTATAAGTATATCCGCCTATTACAGACTTAAAAATATAAATTTAGAAAAGAACTGAATATAATTTATTTTTTCTAGGACCTTACAATAAAGACATATTAAAAACGCATAAGTAATATATTAATTATTAAATGTAATATATTTGGGCAAAAATCAAATTATAAAATTGATGTTAGTGAAATGCATCTTTTAATAGTAGTTAATTTTGAAATATTGATGACTTAGCAGGATCTAGTACTTATATATAACACAATTTGATTGTGACTAATAAAATTTAATATAAAGATTATTATCAAATTATATATTCAATTAATTACCATATTTAACTAACAGACATCAGCTGAGCATTCAGAAGCACAAAAAGTAAATTGGAGGGTTTCAGTCCACAAGTATTTTAAAGAAACATAAATTTGATGACATTTAATTTTAATGTGATTCTACATTAATCTTGATATTTTGTCCATCCTTAAAGCTGCATGATCAACAAAATACAATAAAATATATTGATATCAATAAAATAAATTAAAAAGCGTTTTATTCCGAATAGTAGCTTGTCTATGATATCAAAAACAAAAAAAAAAAGTAAAAAAATAAATTAAATTAAATATTTATTTGGTTGTGGTTTATTATCCCACTCGTCCTGATGGTGTAATGGTTAAGCATGCCAGCCCGGATAGCAGGAGATCCAGGTTCGATTCCTGGCTGGGACAGATAGATTTTAATTATATTCCATCTCATTACTTGTTTTAAATTAAATTAAATAACTTATTTTTGCCCATAACACCAAAATAGAGTTTTAATGAGACCATTCATTATACTATTTTAATCGTTACATTTTCCATGGTCCGTTTTCTCACTATAAATGGTACCCCCCCCCCCCTCTTAACACACACAAAAAATCCGATCAACGGGAGCGAAGCAATCCTTTGCGAAGAATGAGTAAAAAAAAAAAAAAAAAAACTCTGGATGAAGTGGAGTAACGAGCTATAGATTTGTGTGCCTCCCCCGAGGCTAGACCGTTGCGCTCTCTTCTGGGCTACTGGATCCTCATGAGACCCGGACTAGATCTGCTTATCGGCTTCACTGCTTCCCACACAGATGCACGGCTTTCAGTGGCAGGCCGGAGCCAGTCAACGGCACCGCGGCTCATACACGGCGTTTTCAGAAGTCAATGGGGATTATAGTTTTTTTTCTTTTCTTTTGGGGAAAAGGGAGAAGGAATGGCTACTTTTTGTAGTTTGATTGTATAGGTATTGTCTCTTAGGGCTTTCCTCTCTTTGTCTCCAAGTTACTGCTCCCCTTCTTGTCTCTCTCGCTAATTCCATCTTTTTTTTAGTAGGTCTTGCCTACTAGAAAAGGGAGAGAACTAGCAGATGCCAGGGACATGGCAGCAAACATTCTGAATTTACAAAAAGGAACTGTAACTGTTCTTAGATGATTTTAGTTGGAGTTCGGTCAAGGTAGATCCAAAAAACACAAATTTAATCTAAAAATAATATCTACGATCAAAAAAACTCTCCTTTTGGAAGTGTAACTGTTTATCTTCAAATTCACTTCTTTTGGAAAACCAAAATTTTGATCCTTTTTCTACCTACCAGCCCCAAAATCACACTTGTTCCCTGAAGACCTAAGAATTTCTTATTAAGATAGATTAAAATCCTTAACCATTGACCGGCTTTCGGAGGAGAGTAAAGCTGTTGAACTCGAACCTGTGCTCAATTTAGCTACTCGTTCAAGATCCCAGCCCAAGCAATTAAACCTTGTCCTTCCAATTCCATACTCCCATCGTAATCTGTCAGCATTCGCTAATGAATACTTCTTAAATGGGTCTCACGTAAGACTTAATTAAATTTAAATAGGTGAGATATAGGTGGGGGGGAGGATGTAGAATATTTGTAACGGAACATAAATATGATAGATGGCACGATTACTACACTATGAGTAACCCATAAATAACTTATGTAAAAGAAATAACTTAACAATTTATATAAATATATCGAAATTCACTGAAACCCTTGCATAAGCAACTGATGTTTATATAAACAAAAGTATTTTTTTAAATTTAATTAATTTCATTTAATGGATGGGGAAGTAATGAAATTGTATCCAGTACTTTATTACTATATACGCGATTTCTTCTGATAAATAATTTTCAAGGTAGAATTGATTGGTGCAACCATTTTTTCTAGCAACTTGTTATAATTAAACAGAGGTTTTAATTTAGGAATGCCAGGTTCAGCCTGTCATTCTCTCGCAAGAATGAACAGGTATGCTACTTCCCATAGATCCGGATAGGCAGAGTTAACTATTATAACCAAGCCTAAAATGCTTGTTAAGACGTTTAATATTTATATCGCTGCTCCGGAAGTATAATGACACAACTGCAAAAATTGAAATTTTACAGGACAAGCAAATGAAAAATAATTTTAATTTGTCTTAATAAAATGACCTATAGATTTGGTTTGATTCTTTTATGAGAGTAGCTTGTAGACATTGTGGTTTATTATTGCAACTTATTAACAATAGTAAACGCATTTTTGAGCCCGCCAACACAATAATGTCAATTTCACACAATTTTACAGTTGCGTCATTATACTTCCGGAGCAGCGATATATACAATAATATTATGCCAGTTTTTGTTTTTTTTAATTTATTCGATACACTTACATTATTTAATAATGTTATCTTCTACATAGTCTACACTATGGATTAGTGTCCACCGTCCATATAAGAATCTGTATTTAAAACGTTAACAGAAATTGACAAAAGAAGATATTTACAATGTATAAGAATGACATCTAAGGTCGAGGTTAGTGTGAGGGATCTCGAAAGTTTTATCAGCACCACTTTACTTTTCCACATCACAAGTTTGTTTGTTTAATCCCTAGATATGAATGTATAAGAACAAGAAGAGTATAAATATAATTTCAAAATGTATTCTATGTCATTGATACCCTCTCAAAATATATTGAAATTCAGTACGAACTTTTTCTTATATATTATATGTTTTATTTATTTTTTCATAGATGGATTCTAGGACTGGTTTAGACTAATGACTATAAATTGTTAATAATTATTATATAAAAGACAAACCAATAGTATTTTTTTAAGAATCAAGTCTGTTGCTCTGAACGCTTGATAAAAAAAAAGGTTTAGATTTTTTAATTATGCGATGTAATCAAAATATGTCTAATTGCACTCGCAAAAGAGCTTTTCCACGGCTTTTTCCTTATACTGGCAGACTAGCAGTTTTTCAAGCGGAGTCCTCAATCCAATCCAGGTCCCTTACCTGATGGCATTTCCAGTGTGCCCTTCGAGGTTACTTGCAGGTTACTTTGTCGTCCCCCGACTCTCCCAGACTCTCCAGGTTCTTATGTTCGGCTGGAGCTGGAACCGGTATCATATGGAGGACGCCAATGTTTTTCCAGGCTTCCCCCTTTCCAGTCGATAATGGCTTCTCGGAAGATTGTTTTTGCCTCGTTGAAGGGATCCTCTTCCTATACCCTAACCAGTCGGGGGCATTAATTCCAGGGATTAAAACTTGAGATTATTTGCAATGATAATTCTTAGGGTAAACAATTGTGGGGTTCCATACAATTGTAAACTGTGCATATATTTATTAGATTAAAAATAACCATGACATTCAAATTAGCACCATGAATATATAATTTTTAAAATGTATTTTTTTTTCTTTAAATAGAGCGAACGATTTTGTTTCCTTCAAATTTAACAAATATTTAGAAAAAAAAAAAAAGAAAATCTGTCAATTAAAATTGTTATTAAAAGCTTTTGTTTGTGGTCCTTAATGGCTGAAAGTAGGCTAAAAATAGCAAATAAAGCTATTAAATACTAAAATTCCTTGTATTTGTATTTATAATATATAGCGCAAAATTACATCAAGAATCAGCAAGGATGGTCAGCCTAGAGACAGCTTTAGTGGCCTTACCTTTCCCCTTATTGGAATTTTCTACTTGTAAGTTCAAATTAATTATTCATTGCTTATTTATCCCCATTTCTTTTGAAATATGAGCTTAGTTTTAGAAGCCACCGTGTTTTTCCCTTCTCATGAGTGCCAGCAGAATTCATCACATCCTGTCTAATAATATCTCAACATGTCTGTGCTTGTCTAGGGGTTAGTAAGCGAAGAAAGACACTCAGAGAGCGCAGCAGTGTGAACCTACTAAATTAAAAAAAAAAAAAAACCCTTCTAAATCTGCCTAAAATTTGATACCCCTCCACTGAAAATTGCTATATTGGGGAATGAATACCAGAGTCAGCTGATGGAATAGACTGACGGGGAACTAAATGGTTCTCGAAGGAAATTACTAACACTTAACTAATTAGGCACCGCGCGTACGGGGTCATCACTCAACAGGGAAACCTGAATCTATCTTATAGACAACTACCATTTAACACATAATATACTTTTAATTTGTTTTAATTTTTCTTAACTGGAAGATGGAAAAAAAAAAAATACTATTTCTTTCCTTATTACTAATATAGCTAAGCGTTTTGAAATTAAGCATTGCTTATTAAGAATGGCTTGTAATTGAAAATATTTCAAAAGAAGATAACCGTCCATCTAGAATTTTTTATTATAACCTTTATTTACATATTACATTCTGTTAAAAATAAATAAAAACATATTGTAATTTGATTACAATGAATAATAATAATAATAAGATGGCATAAATGAAAGTCACAGGAGGAGTGAAGGTGACCAGTGACACCACTCTCAAATTATTTACAGACTTGTCCCCAGAAGTTCGCGGGGCCATCTTCGTTTGAGCCGACGGGGAGGGTTGTAGGAGTTGGAGACAAGGTATATGCTAGTAGATTGGCAGTTTACTGTGGAAATGGCTGAAGCGGGAAGAAATTAGATCCTGAACAAAAGGAATATTAAAATTTTGAAGAGAGAATTGGATACGTAATAGGGAGCATTTGCAATTATTCGGAGGGTTTTGGATTAAAAAGACTGGATTCGTTGGATGTTGGAATAGATCGGTCGTAATAAGGTTTTGTAGAGCGTCAGTTTGTTTTCAATCGTAAGATTGGAGTTCTTATTCATAAGTCTGTATAGAAGTCCATATTGTCGATTGAGTTCCTGTCTTTTAATTTTAGTGTGTTCGCCCCATGTAAGTCGTGAGTCAAGATGGAACCAAAGGTAACGAACGGAATTTGAATGTGGTAAAGGAGTATTGTTATATTTCGCAATTTCAGGGAAGTATTTTTTCCGCAGATGGAAATTAACTTGAATGCATTTTGCTTCATTGATTTTAATTCTCCATTTGCCACGCCATTGTTTGATTTTTTCGAGGTGATCTTGTAGGTCTTTAGAAGCAGTTTTAGGATCGAGATGGGAGGATAGGATAGCTTTGTCGTCCGCAAATAGAGCTAAGAGGGTACTTGGATGGGTGGGGATGTCAGCAGTATACAGGATGAATCCATCTAGAATTAAAAATAAAACAGCGTCTTTCATTCCCACGCTTTTCACTTCTCTTTTTCTCTTTTATTCCTCTCTCCATTTATTTCTCAAAACTTTTTTCCTCAAATAAATATTGTTATAATAGCTCTCCACCAATGAAGCTATTAACTTTGGTACGTTAAATCCATAAAATTAAAATATGCACTGGTTTTATACATAAAAGAAGCCAAAATACTGTTTGTTTTTGCATCCCCCAAGTTCGTTAATGGGTTACATTGAATATAGAATAAAATAAAACTACCATTACATTTTTTTGTTCACTATCATTTAGAATAGCACACTTTTGTTTGCTGTGTGCATATACAATATTTGTTAAATATTTGCTGAAAAAATCGTTAACCCACTGAACAATTGAAATGTCTATCACCGCCCTCAACCAGATGACTGTACAATTGTAACAGCAATCGATACATCTTAAACTTATATTATTTATGTATTCTGATATGAAGGCTAGTTTTAGAGTAATTAGGTTTCAACGGCACTCTGAAAACTGTTTTCAGAAAATCGAATAAAATACTTATTTATTAGTAAATTGATTTCATTTCTAACATTCAATTGACAGGCTGTTCTCCAAGTAAAGGTTTCTGATGTCATTTACCGTTGAAGCGTTTATGGGAGTTTTTCTTTACCGGAGCTTTCTCTTCCTGCGATTTTCCTGCATTTGCACGTGGCTGTCAAGGCTCGAGTTGACATTACATCCCTCGTCACTCAGCATATCACTACCCGAGTCATGGTACTGGAGAAATGTGGTGCATCACAAGTTAAGACAGACTTTTCCCCGATTCGAGAGTTCCTGCCTCAGAACTAGCTCCACCGATGTCGGCGTCCACTTCGTGTTCTAACCGAAATACGATCTGGTGGGCGAATCTTTGGACCTCTCACTTGAAACTCTGTGCCTGAGGTAGACCAATGTGTACTGCAAGGAGGAGCCTGAGTTACCTTCGATGAAAATTTACAAATCCTACAAGGAGAAAACACAGTCATTCCTGAAGAGCTCTGAAGCAAATTCAATTACAGCGGCCAGGAATGCTTAAGAAGTGAAATCTATGGAAACTTCAGAACGCCTATATTTATCTATATCTAGGTTGCTAGGTGCTGCTAAAGCTGAATTAAAACATCTAATCGGTGAAAACCATCAGTATTCCCATGATGATCCAGGACACAGAATGCGATGATTATTGTTACGAAGGAAGTTAAGGAGAGGAGTTTTGTGTAGATTACCCGTGATTGAATGAATGAGGACCATCTCTTACCGCCTCTACAGATTGTGCATTGCCAGAAATACGTAGATTACGACCTGCCACTAATTGTCAGAAAGAAGGTTTAAAAAAAGAACTGGCATTTGGCAGGCCAAACATGGCAAAGAATTGCGGGAGAGAATTTTTTTTACTTTTACTGGCGCCTTTTGGCACCATTAGGTCGCTTCGGAATGCTTAGAATGGATAACATTTCTGGACTAGAAACTGCCAAATAAAAGCTGTAAAACGACTTGAATGGCAAAAGTTTTTGTACTTTTGACATCTTTGTTCGGGACGAAGGTTAAAATCTCTTAATTAAAACAATTTAAGACATTGTTACTTAGCGTTTAAATTTCGTGTATATATTATAAAAGAAATATAATATGACCCTTCAACAGTGACATTCAGATACCACTCGTCAATTTCCTTTCAGCTAGAAACTAATTTATCTAGAATCCAGATCAGAGAAGTTACTTTTTATAAGCAAAAAGAGTTCTAGAGGCTTTCAAAGTAAAAAAAAATATGTGGAGTTTAGAAAAAACGTTAAAAATTAATATCCCGAGAGACGAAGAGAAACAAAAATTTTATTTACTTAAATTTTGTTATGAGTCCCTATCGCCTGCCGAAATAAATTATACCTAGAAAAAAAGCACTTATCCAAGATTGGGGGATTTCATGAAGAGGTAATATATGTTAACATAGAAATAGATCATTTCTATAATACTAGTAGATAGATCAATTAAAATACTAAAAGCTAAGCATATTTCTGAATTGGACTTGCTTTTCGCATTAAATGTTTTCTTTTATAGGATATAAACAAATCCAGTAATACAAGGGTAGCAGAGAATAGAATACTGCGGAATTGGAATTATTTGTATTATTTATATATTTTATTTCCTTATGTTTTAGTGGCGTATTTTAGTACAAATATATATCACTAGTATATTCCCATATAACTGATTTAAAATGAGAAAGTTAGCGCTATGTGACAGCGGGTTCCTGAAGTGGGGAGTGTTAGTGGCAGGGCATCAAAGCATTAGCTACGCAGACATGCCATAGGGATTCCCTCCTATCTTCATCCTCATATCATCATCACCTTTATCATTTTATGGGAAGTCAATAAAAAATCATTTGCAGGTTATTGACTCTATTTTATGAACTTTTTTTTAATTACCGTACATTTTCTCTTTGACAGACTCTGAAGGTCAGTTTCTGTCTAAGTGGAATTTTAAGAAAGTATGCATACAATGTATACTGGTTTTGGTTTGATTTCATAACTTTAAAAAAAATCTCGTTTCAACCACTTAGGCACTAAGATGGAGGGGCTATCACTAGATAGTCACCCTATTGAAAACACCCATGTCTTCGAGCTAGCTTATATTTATTTTTAAAACTTGCACGGGAAGGGAATTGAACCCGCAAGTCTAGGAAGTAGGGAACCGAACGGATTCCCTCGGCTAAACTGGTGCCCCCTTTCATACCTTTAATATAGCATTCAACAATGGTGTTCTAGTAGTGCTTAATAACACTTAACTCATCGAAATTGTTAATCTTTGAAAATCCTTACCTCACGTTGCCGTACTTTTTTTGACTGGCTCTCCTTTATAGAGCTATTCGGCCCCGAAAACCTCTTTCGCAACCGAAAGGATTGGGATGAGAAAATCAATATTTGAAAAAATAAATGAATGAGAACTTTTCATTTTTGCAAGAGATCTATCAACATAGGGAATTTCAAGTTTAAAAAACCCCTGAAAATGGATTAGATATGTACAGATAAGTTAATTTGTATAGCCAGTGAGTTACGAATCTGAATAACTACCTTGCTCAGTAATTTTTGAGATTATATAATATAAAAATAGGCAATATTTTTGATGGTCGACTATTATTATTTATAATAGTTATAAATTAAATAACTATGTATGACAATATTCAATATAAATGAAATTTTGGCTTTTATAACCAAGGTTGACACGCCCTCCCCTACAAGAGAAAAAAACATTATTGAAATTATTTCTGTGAGAACAATATCGTGTGGGAGACGAGGCGGGCGAGTCCACTTATAGATTGCGTCCTCAATTGGGAATTCTGAAGGAACAGATTCCTGTTATTCCGAAAGAATGGTGGGATGCTAGAATGCTCTTGAAAGAAGGGCTAGTTCGGGGCGAACCACGACCGCAATCCCAAGAACTTGAGGAAACTGCTGCACCTACAGCGTTTCTTGAATGGGTTATTCCTGACTGGTGCAACATACGTATGAGCCACAGAATTGCTTCAATACATACGTACCATGTTGTCATAAGTGGATTAATGCTGTATAATCCTAGAGGCTAATACGACTAGAAGATATACTAGACAGCTTCGAGTATCTTCTATGTCCTATAGTATATTTTAAGCATTGTATCTGTGTGCCATCTGAGTTATCTCATGGCTTCATCATTCCAGGTTAACCTGTGTTATATAATGTTAGGATGTTAACTATCCTGAAAGTGTATATATATATGATCTGGGCATAAACTAAAATAAAACACTGATATGTAGCCTTTACGTAAACAAAAATTGTTTTTTACCCTTCGCATTCTTCCTCAAGGATTCAATTAATAGGAATATAAAACTAAATCTGCGTCAGACATTTAGCTCTTTACAGGGAGTAAATAGCTAAATGTCTGTTTAGTTTTGCAGGGAGTTTCACTCTCACTCCAAATCTGTTCTAAGTATTTAATTATATTTATTGATAAATAATCTAAAGGGTTATTATAACTTCCAATGAATATAGAACTATCATACCTTTTGCGATCCGTCTTCATTGGTTTCTGCACACCATCTTCTGTTGGCGAGCGCTTTCGGACATTATCCATCCTCAAGGGCCCTTGACCAGCACTCTGCATTGCGTTGGTATGAAAAAAGTGAAGGAAAAGACGTTGGAAAGGAAGAAGAGCTCCGAGAGACCATTAATGAATGATGTTGAGGTTCTACAGGAAGCTGTTGAGTCAAATACGTCAACAAGTACTCGCGAACTAGCCAGGGAGTGTGTTGTGTCGAAACATACTGTTAGACGAAATCTACTCTCCATGGGGAATGTTTAAAAGATCAGTGGACTGGTCCCTCACGAACTTACTCCTCAGCTAAGAGGTTAGAAATTTGTAAAAATTTATTGAAAACCCTTCTGCTATGAGATGTTGCCGAAAAATTGTTACGTTTGATGAAATGTTGGCTTACTGGTGAAATGCATACCCTTAGGTAAAAGCTAGATCGCGGCCAAACTTCCGGTTGATGGCTAATGACGATCAATAACAAAGGACTCTACTTTGAATATTTATTGTATTGCATTTTAAAGATGCAATAATGCAAATATTTGGTTGTTTTATACTTTTAATTGCATTTTGCATTTCCCTCCCTGGGCTCCTTTGTTTATTTTAATTTGTAATTGCATTTTTTAAATGATTGTTAGATACTGGTCGGTGATAACTCGATAATTTTCTTGAAAATAAATTATCAAAATTTAGAAAAGATATCACCTTTATTAATTTCAATCGTACAGGAGAAAAAAAAAATACTCTCTACCTCAGCCGAGGATCGAACCCGGGTCCCCCACTATCTGGCCGGGAGCGCTAACCAATTGCACCACCGAGAGTTGATGAATATATCGTCTTGTACTAGGCGGAGCTAAAATTTCTAGCTATTTATTAGACTTTCGTTTTGGCAAAGGGCCACTACCTGACATTCAAATCATGATGATATTCGTGGTAAAGTAATCCCACATTTCTTCAAATCATGATGATAATTGTGGTAAAGTAATCCCACATTTCTTCAAACGATGATGATAATTGTGTTAAAAAAATCCCACATTTAATGAAATGTGAAATTACTTTACCACAATTATCATCATTATTAGGATATTTCCTTTGCTTTGACATTTTATGTGATAATTGCTTATGTTATCAGTTAGTGTTAGAACTAATTTTATTCATACTTACCTACTTTTAGAATATTTCTCTACTAAGGTATGTAAGAAAGTAAAGATATCTTTATTAATAAATATATAATAATTTCGAAAAAAACAACTTACCTTATTGTTGGCCATTCGTATTTACTTGGCGAATCTCCACTAAATAGTGTAGAGTATGTACTTTGAAATATTCCTTTTATTATGAAAATTACAATTAAGAGTCATTGATATCCTAAAATAAATAATTTAAAACTGTAATTTATATATGTTATTTTAAATTTATTCTGTCCACTTTCATAACACTTAGTCGTTCCTATTTTAATTTTAAAAATTTAGTGCACTAACATATACCATATTAATACATTAATAATTTGTGACATTTTTAAAAATAATTATATCTATTTTACTGTCTTTGCAAAGTGAACTATTGTTGTTTAACATATTAATTTACATTAAAATACTAATATATAATTTAGCCTCCAAAATTAATTCAGGATCCAACTGTAGAATCAGGGTGTTCGTCAATGCGATTGGAGCTTTTTTACTATATGTACTCAAATTTTGAATAAATGAGTATTGCACTAAATTGGGTGAGAAAGGCGACAAAGTTGTAGCATGAGTTAGGAAGTATCGGGTTGTGTAGCCAGTACCTGCTCAGCTGAGGAGACCGTAAAAGTAATATTGGACAGTAGATGGGTGTCCGGGATTGTGTTTACAAACAGAGGCAGGAGGGCCCTCCCACCGGGCTCCTACACAGGCTGGCATTGGCTCGGTCGGACCACGCCCACCGCCCCACTCCCCTCCCTGGGCCCCGCCTCTCGCCGGCTCAGTGTGCCATGTGCCGCCGGCGGGTGTGCGTTAACCGGGTGGAGAGCATCAGTGTCGCCGATCTAAGCAGCTAGCCCGCGAGATATTGCAGAGTAAGAAAATCGCCAGCAGGAGCCCTGGATCCGAGTGCCGGCCTAGGCTGGGTGCTGGGGGCAGGCCCCGAGCACCACTACCAGCCACCCCCCGCCCACCACCCTGTGCCCATGGACTTACATGTCTCTCAGCACTTTCCTTATTACAGGTAGAGTGCCCGTCCAACTGAATATTCCTCAAGTGATGCAAATGAAAATTAGCATGTACCAAATTGCACATACTTATATTCTGGAAAGAAAATGCTCTATATAATTTTTAAGATTCTTTTGGTTATTCCTGCTAAAACATAGAGCAATCAAATTTTATAAAATTACTCGTTTTTTTTCTCACAGAAACATCTGTAACGGGAAGTACCTAAATCAACTATAATAAATAAATATAAATTTAAAAAATAATGGAAAAATGTAATGACAATACTATATATGCAAAGTTAATATTTGTATTACATTTTCTTTGACAGCTATGTATAAAAAAATATAAGGTTATATGTGCTTTATTTATTGTAAAAAAAAAATATAATAAATTACTCCTTTTTTCTGTTCAATACTAAATAATTACTTCTGATAAGAACTGCAAAAGCATATGTTATTGAGACTTGATACTCATTCAACAAAATAAAATAAATGCCGATTATTCGTTCCAATTAATAATTTAAACTTACATATTATCAGTAAAGACAATAAACGAATATTAAAAGCCTGATATTGTTGAAAATGTACCTATATCTTATAATAAATACCAGTTTGTCATTTAATAGCTGCCTTAATTGGACCGGAGGGTATTTTGTATTTTAACATTTTATTAAAATAATATAGGATTTAGAGAGTTATATTATACCATGTATACGAATAATTTTCTATGAATTTAATATTTTTTTTTCTTTTCTAATGGCCAAAATAAGCATTAAATAAAATTCCATGCAGTAATCCTTTAGCTAACTGGTATTGATCTGTACAAATACTATAAATATTAAGCTACAGTTAGATGGAAAGAATATATGAAATGTCAAGTATTTAAAATATTCTCAATCCCATTATCTATTACAACATTAATGTGGTTGGGAAAGCAGCAAGTTAATGAACAATGCTAGAATGCTTAGTAATCATTCAAATGAAATTTTGAAACCTTAAATGAAATTATCAAAGCATAGACTCTTTGCCAAGCACTAATAAATAGCTTAAACAAATTTAAAACTTGAAGTATCTACATTTGTCTGGGCTGAATTTATTAGTAATATTTTAAATACAATAGAAGTTTTCTTATTTATTTCCTCATTATTAAACTTTCTTCGCTCCGTATCATTAATTATGGGTTTCAAGTAAGATTCATAATGGAAATTGAAGTATAAAGTAATTAGTAGATTCTTTTCACACATATTAATCGCAAGCAAAAAAAAAAAGAAAAATAAGAATAATAAATACTTTTAGTTTCTAAATAAGCCTTTTTCTTCAACATGGAATTAACTAAAACATTTATAAATTAATTTACTTTCGACTTTAAATTGGAAAAAAAATTCAAAATAGGATTAATGTTGATCACCTGGATTAAAATTAAATCTTTTCTAATATTTTAATATTTTGTTATCTGTTATTTTATGATTTGTTTGATCATATATAATTCGAAATGGTGATTTCAAATAATGGGTTTTATTACAAAATTTCGAAGTCATCGGACTTTATGAACAAATATTGTCGAATTTATTCTACGTTTAAGAAACAAGAACAACTTAATCTTAGACCTCCTTAATAAGTCTCACTACTTATAAACACACAAAATAACCAAGTGAAATATTTAAAAAAAAAATTAGACAGATTAGCTCTAGCATTTAAATTTCAGTAAACGTTTAGAGAATCTCAGAAAGAATAACTAAATTACTGAATGTTAAAATGAATTGTTTAGAACTAAGAATATAAAAATTTAAAAATATTTGATGATTAATGAGAGTGAAGCAGTTATTTAAAGAACTACAATTATTTAAATACTTAATTATTATTTATTCCAAACTAGCTGAACAAAATTATAATAACTTCTGAAATTTTACAATAGGAAAAGTTTAAAATAAAATTGAATACGGTAAGGTCTTGGAGTGTTTAGTACAGGTTTCAGTCAGACTTTTATCCCCGTTATCTTAAAGTTATGTGTTTCGCCTACCACCCTAGAAGAATTAGTGCGCTTTTTGAGAGAAGGGCTCCCTTTGTTCAAGCCCTGAACCAAATTAGTACATTGGTATATACTGGTTCTAAATTGAACCAATGATTGCAATATCGAGTGAATTAATTTGTCTATAAATTCTAGTATTTATGTTCACTATCAAAATTAGTCTAGCCATGAAAATTCTACTTAGAAAAAATATCCTAGCTTATATTTTATTTCTTCAGCCCTTGAATTATTGTCAAGTAATTAGGTACATTGAAGTCACATGGATGCAACATAAGTAAGGCTTCAAGCATTGGCTTAGGAGTATTGGATTTCCGTAATCGTCCCCAACCCATCGCACTCGGAGTAGTTGATGGTGACTGACCGTCATTTTCTGTTCCACCATACATGGTCCTGTCTAAGTTTTAACTAAAATTTGCTATTTATCTCTCATCACCAGTTTATCACTGGCTTTATGAGTAAGTTATACAACAGAATGAATCACAATTTTATAGTAGTAAATCGCTATACCTAAAAAATTGCCAGAATTCTCGAGATGAGTTTTTTTTTTACAATAGGGAAAATATTACCATCTACACCACATAGCACTAATATAAATTATTCTTCTAATCGTAAAGTTAGATATTTAAATAAAATGTAATTCATCTAAAGTAAATATAAAACCATAAAATAGATATGTGACCCTTCCACAATAAATAATTTCCTTTTTATGATTATTATATATTATATTTTGTTTAAATGCATTAAAAACGAATTCTCTCTTTAAAAGCCATCTGTAGATATCTTGTTTATGTTTAGACCAGCATGGAAAAGTAAATTATTAATTTTTAAATCATTAAACAAATCTAATGCTCTTTGACTAATAAATAAATCAAAATTAAAATACAAAGAGATTAATTAACTAGCCGGAGCATTATATTTTTCATTTGAGTCTGAGTATTATATTTTTAGGATAAAATATTTATTTATGGGTCTTAAAAGACGTATATGTGTATTCCTATTGAGACCTAATTATCTATATGTTAAACCCATCACTTTGTCGCAGTAACATTTGTTGTAAAGACTTACTGAAGTCCATTAGGGCAGAAAATATTAGAACCGAATAATAAATACTTTTGTGAAATACACATCTTGCTATTCCATACCAATATACCTATTATAATCCTTTATTTTATATACAATTATTTTACATTGAAACATCTGATAGTGTAAAATTTTTAGGATTTATAAATATTTGGTAATTGATAATTTGCCTCATAACATAGTAAACCCTAGGAAGAAAGCTAAATTATACTCATGTCTTAAAATACATTTTTAGTAAAAGTTTCATTTTATTTATTTACCATTTACTTTCTAACTACTAAGGGTCACGGTGGGAGAGGTTATCTATAGATTGTCACCGTCTTCTGAATATCCATAGACCTGGGAAGGCTCTTATTTCTTCAGGACTAATTTATTTGTATAATACGATAACCAAAAAACCTAAAAATATAATTGTATTACATATTTCATTACACGCATTGCCGAGTGGATTTTGCAAATAAAAAATGTCTAATCGACATAGCCGTGAGAAGGTTTCAGGCACACACACACACACACACACACACACACACACACACACACAATTACAGCTAAAGCCCGCAGCTGCAAATCGAGAGGAATCAACTCCAAGGTGATCCTGGTTGACTATTTGTTTGTTTATTGGAGGATTTACGGCGCTCAACTGCAGAGGTTCCTGGTTGACTAGAATCACCTTGTCATTAAAACCCTCAAGTAAACAGTATCTGAAGGAAGTCAAATATCTACCTTCTAAATATGAAGATTAGTTATTTTAACTAGAAGTTATGAAAAGTTATAAGTATGTAACACATGTTATAGAGCAAAAATTATTTGCAAATGAAACAAAATGATAATCCTCAATTAGAAAGATAATTAAATGATTAAATGTTGATAAGTAGATAATTAAATGATTAAATGTTGAATCAGGTTCAATAACACCTTAATTCTGAAGGTTTACTAATTATAATAATTTTGCTTAAATAATGAGTAATGTATAAAACCAACTAGCAGAAGGTCCTAAAAAGTTTTGATTCTTAGATAAGACTTGTATACCTTGTTTATGAAAGTTCAGCCCTTAAGAAAATATAACTACAATAAATTGGTTACTTATAAACATTTANAAATATATATATATATTAAACTTAAAATTGTCAGCCTCCCTATCAACCACTTAGGGTTATGGATGTAGGGGCTATCTAAAGGTTGTCATCCCACTCTAAACATCCATGGCTCAGGACAAGCTTTTACTGGGCGGGATTTAAATCCGCAGCGCCGAGATTGCAAGCAAGACTCGAAGGGATCCTATGAGCTACATTTTGCCACAAAAATATATTTATTTCAGCTTGCCCAGAAAAATTACAATTTTCATTAAATTAAATTTATATTTATTTAACTTTATTTAGTCGAAAATTGTATTTCTTTATTAAGAACTAGCACGTACAAAATATTAAAATGTCCTGGACAATTGACAGCATTCATAGCTAATTTGTTAAACCTAGTGCTAACTGGACGCCTTTCACATTGATTTCTGGAATTCACCTGATTGGAAGTAATTCACAAAATTGTATAATATCTTATTGACCAGATATATTTAATCTCTCCGCTAATGAAGGAAAGTTGTTTGATATTCTCACCTGATTTATGTTAGTTTGGAAGCGCTCCTGTGGCAGATGTTGTTAAGTTATCCTTCATTCCCGCGTACAGCTAGCTCGGTTTGTCTCCTCTCTGAAGAAGACGAAATGCCTTCCGAAAGCCTGTGGTTACCGACAAACGGAAAGTGTTAACGTCTTGTCAGTGGCACAATTACTTGCAGTACATATCACACGGAGCGCCATTAATTAACCTATAGTTTTATTGTTGGGAGCGCGTCTGTCTGAGAGTGGCCGGTCCTTCTAAATCCCTCGGAGAGATGGTGCCTAACCCAACCAATATATCTCCCAAGCTATTTCTCGCTTGAAAATCTACCTTCATGAAACAGTAATTTGTAGCAGTCAGAGCCCCTCGTGTGCTTCCCATGATGTATCAGCTACCTTTTACCTGTAAACATCCCCTCATATTTTACTACCAACGATAAATTAATTTACTAACACAGGCTATAAAAACCTTTTAAACCTAAACAATTCATTTGTTTTCGAAAAGATATATATAATCCCACTGATGGCTGGAATGAAAAATAGTAAAATGCATTGGTTTTTAAATTAATTTATCAAGACGGTAGTTTATAAAATTCATTTAGTTTTCGATAGATTTTTAATAGAACTTGAATTTATTTTCGTTGTTGAATTTCGTAATTTCTTCCCCGTTATTTTTAATGTTTCTGTAGTGCCGATGAAATAATAACAACAACAAATGTTTTTGATGCAAATTAATTTAATACAAAATTTATCTTGAGTTATCCGCTATCGAATTTTCGTTATTAATGTCTATTTAAATATGATAAAGAACTAGAAATTCCGTGTACTTATATTTGGTTTCTTTTTAAAATTTTATATGTTACATTTAAATGTACCAACATAAAATATTTGATATATATTTTCTAAATTGTTGTAAAAAATTACGTTTAATGTTATATTGAAGAAAGATCAAAAGTTTATTCTAATATGCTATTGAATGGTACTTTGATTGTTAAAGTTTTTTTTCTCTCCATAATACATAACATAACAAGAAGTCTCCATGACAAAAAAATAGGTGTCTATGAATCGTCGGTTTTTCTATAAACATATACTGATTAATAATAATAATATACCTTTATTAATAATAATACAAATATACCTTTATTCCAATAATCTCAAATTGCTTATAATATTTTAAAAATACAATTAAACACAAATAATGTAGTTTTGAAATAGAATTATTACACAATATGAAATTTTTCTTTATAAATATTTTATTTGGTTGTGGTTTTTTATCCCACGTAAATTTTTTTTAGCATAACTGGTAGTAAGTGCACTAGCCCGGACAGCGGGAGATCCAGGTTCGATTCCTGGCTGGGACAGATAGATTTTTTTGTTCTGTTCCCTCTCATTAATTGTTTAATACGAAATTTTATTTCTTCCAAAGCAAAACAATAAAAAATCTATATCTAAACAATCTGGGATTATAGATAGTGACTAGCAATAAATTTTAATGAATGTAATTCTTTTATTAGCTTTTTAGGGTAATTTGTGATTTAACTTTATATAAATAAATTTATGTTTCTCAAAAACATTTAAAAAAATGATTTATACTTAAAATGGAGAGTTTTTGACTGTGGAGATTATTAGCAGATAATTATACTCCATTCCCAAAAATCTGTTACTTGTCAAAGATGAATTATTTTCATTTTTTTTTCCTTCTTTCTATCAAATCAAGCAGTGAGTAGAACACTTTCTCTGCTGCTGATTTTTTTTAGTGTATCTTCGTCAGCAATTTTAAAATTTAATGAAAATAGTATATAAAAATGCCCAATGTGTTGGAAAAGTGTGTTAAGAATTTTTGTGATAAAAGTTGGTTCCTTGTTCGAATTAAGTGAATGGATATTCATTTACACTTGTGTACCCTTAAAAAATTAATAAGTTTGATAAAATTGATATATTATTTTTTAAATA
>KZ807599.1:302113-320412 GCA_000696205.2 Oncopeltus fasciatus | reverse complement strand
TATATATATATATTGGACAAAATTCATTTTTTCTCATAGAAATTTGGCTTGTAGCTATAAAATACTAAACAAGAGGCAATGCTCGTTATTGAGCTAATAGGACCAATGAGAGTGGAGGATTACCTCAGTATTATGCGGAGTAAAAATTTTTTTTTGATGCGGTGGTCATAATATTTATTTAAGAGCGTTGTACCTCAACACAAGTCTGTTTAAAAATTCAACTCATCGAAATTGAAAAATGTATCTGGTTTATCTGTACTTATCTGTAAATATTAATGTTTATTCCATAATAGTTGCAATTAGTAACATTTCATATTTAAATTTATTAGAATTATCTCTTTTAAATGTAAATTAAAAAGTTAAGTTTGTTACAGTACGAAATTAGAGGATTATGAGTGGGGCAATAAACCTGAAATGTCAAGTGATTTACAAAAAAGGTTCTCGACATAGTGGGCGTATTATTTAGTTGTGTAGAACTCAACACTTTACATGATTAATGATGAAACAATTTTTTTAAGAATTTAAGGGTGAAAAAAAAATGGAAGTATTGAAGGAAAAATATTCAGCGAAACTGAACAATTAAGAGTGAGAGTTCACCTGTTTGACCCGTTATAGCTACAATTAGTAGATTTTCTTAACGAGTTTTGGCATAACACTTATTAAATGTAAATTGAAAGGCTGAGTTCTCTATTGAGCAAAATTTGACGAATAGAAATGGGGGATTACCTGAAATGTCTGGGGAGAAAAAGTTTTGAAAAGCTGCAGCGGGCACAAATATTCTCATCAACTACGATACCGAGAAATTCGCTTAGCTCCTGTGTGACGGAATATTTGAAGCGCTGACAGGTGTACGAAAAAAAACGTAATCATAATTCTAAATAACATAAATTCTCAATTGAGTACTTCAATTGAGCCGATAAAAATAAGAATTACATAAATTACGAACAAAATTATTGCTAACAAATCTTCTAGGCGAACAAAATGGCTATTGTACTAATGGTCCCCATCATCATAATAGTTCAGTTATTTCACTTTTATTTATTAATAAGAAAATTTTCTTATAATGTAATCACTTGTAAGGATACATGAAAATTAAAAAAAAAAAAAAAATCGTAGTATAATAATTATATAGAACTATAGCAAATATGGCTATTGAAAATAATTGGTCATATCTTAATGGTTGTTTGAAAACTTGAAGATATCGTCTCAAGCATTCATTCTGCTTTCAACATGTAAGAATATTTTTATAGGACTTTTCCTATATTTTATGTTATGTACTAAGGTATTAATTTTATTTAATACTTGAAATAAAATGTTTTAGAGTATTTATAAATGTCATATAATTGTTTTTATTCCGTTTGCTTTCTTTTTTGTTTTTTTTAGATCTTGTTAGCTTAGATTTAATTAATTTGGATTTTGATTCCTTTTTTATCTATGTATTTCTTCACAGCGATAGATAAAGAGGAAGGGGATATAGAGGGAAATGGCAACAAAAGCCCGTTGGCCGGAGGAGAGCCAAGCTCTTGACGTATAGAAGTAAGAAGTGTCAAAAGAAGCGGTGAACTAGAAGAGATGAACTAGTCAAGGGCTTGTCAGGAGTCGCTCTTCCTTATCGAGGAACAGGAGTCGGCCTCATTAAAAGTTATAACTATTTTTTCTGGAGCCCCGTCCGCCGTATAGGCAGGATCACTCCAGATTTATTGACAGGGATCAGTCCTTTCCCCGTTCCCGACCCGGGAAACTGATGGTTCTCATGAGCGATAAACATTCAGCTCTGTCCGTGAAGCCCTGCTTGCCACTCTCATCTGCCATCTTCGCGCTTTTATATTTACCAGCTATCGCCATTAGCGAGGTCGACACAGGGCGTAAATACTTCATTTGTAACTTATTACGGTTGGCCAATTTTGGTATTCCAGGGAAGCAGGTGGAGGCTGACAGGGCAGCAAATGAGGCCCATGACCTGCCTGACGTTTTGTCTATCCTTCTGACTCATCATAAGCTATCTTTGCCCCTTAAACGGGAGGATAGCGAACGATGGAAGAGGTTTTGGATGGAATGACCCGAACAGTACGAAATAAAGCTGAACCCAGTCAAGTGGTTCATTCATCATTGCGCTCCAGCATGCCTGAAGCGGTCGTACTGACATGCCTTCGAATTGGCGATAGAAGGTTTACACAAGGATATTTGTTTCAATGATGTTTCATCAATTTTTAGTTTGTCTCGGTAGCATAAATGGAAAATGCACCGGCTCGGATAGCAGGAGATCCAGGTTCGAGTCCTGGCCGGGACAGTTAGATTTTTTTATTCTGTTCCCTAGCACTAAAAATTGTTAAAATTTACGTGGGATTAAATACCACAAAAAATAATATTTATAAAATTAAAATTTAAAAGTAAATAACGAGAGTCATTGAAACAGCTTGACAATATCAGCTCCTCCGAGCATAAGACGATATATTCGTCTGCCTCGGATGGACTCTCGCACTAGTGCGGGGAATTTTATAAATTAATGTTACCTTGTGAATATTATTCGTTTACATTTTATGAATTATTTTAGTAATACAAATATCATTTAATAATGTTTAAAGTTCCGTTTAAAGGATAATTTTTGCATCCCCAATATTACATAGCAATTAGGTAGAAGATACATTACGTTCCTTCGAATTTATTTAATGTGATTTTAAAGGGTACTGTTGAAAATTGTGAGCTCATTCGTTTCAAGATATATAATGTAATTTGATAAATTATTTTTAAACAAGAAAATCTTTTTAAGGAAATAGTTATTAATTTTCGACTTATTTATCTGGCATATAGCCCCGAACTTTAGATCCGTTACAGGCAACTGTTTATATAATGGTAATACAAATTTGAATTTCTACTGACAAACATATTAAATTTACAAAAATATTTTCGTAACAACAAATTTGTAAATGAATATAGTGGTTTAGTTAGTTACATATAGGATTGCGATACTAATTGAAAGTCTGTATATAGGAAGAAATACTTCGGTCTGAGACGTAACAGAGGGTCGCTCCACTCAATTGTATTTGGGTATTGGTAGTGACCGGTAGCGGTGAGTTACGGGTTGGAGAACCGCTGCATTATGTGCTCTGGTGGACTGGAAAAAAGATGGCTTTCTTGATTTATTTTCTATTTTTCCCCACGGGCATAATTCACCCATTGGTCCGCTAGTTCTCAACAAGTGACCAGCCATTGGGCTCTTGTGCTTTGGTATACGTTCTGGTCGTTTGTATAAAAATTATGGAGTCCTAATGGGGCTGGAGGTACCTAAAAGCAGAGGGGTTCCAAAATTATGGTACTGCGTACTCGCATCTTGCCATGAGCAAAATATTACTTCTTAATAAAACTTTGGATGTTTAGAATAAAATAGCTATCTGTTGATAAGCTTTCACTCCATGACCCTAAATGGTTTATTTAATGCATGCTCATATAATGAAGAACTGATTTTTTTCTAGAATCATAAATACATATGATGTATTATATTATAATTTATAAATTTATCATTTTGTGAATTTTAGTTTTAATCATTTTTTAGTTAAAACTAAAACTCACAAAATAGTGAAATGTTAGGAATAGTTTAAATTCCTAAAAACTTTTTGTCTACAGAAATTCTTGAACATATTCTTTGAGTATTTGAGTAATTAGTTTCTTAATCAATAGAATATCAAATTAAATTAAAGAATGAGATATTATTTATTATTTTATTTAATAATAATTTATTTATTATAATTTATTAAACCATTAATTTAGGTTGTTATAGCGGTCGAAATAATCCTGATTCCTGTCTTTTATTAACTAATTTATAGTAAACATATTAAAGGGTATTTATAGGGCATAATAACCTAGAAGTTGATTGCCCTTCAATGATCTACTACTACTACTACTCAATGACTGATCATTTTAGTTATTATTAATCTAACACATACGGTTACTTTGTACGAATCACATACACAAACACTCTTACAAAAATTGGTTGTTTTGATGACACGAGAGAGGAAGTTTCTGATACGAGTATCCCATTGAATCATTCATAATATATTAATTTATTTTCGAATTTAGAATGTTTACCTCAATTTACAAACTGCCTTCACTAAAGTTTCTTTGTATAAGCAAAATAAAGTAAAATTTCGAAGAGAATAGTAGGTTATAGAGGTTTTACCCCTAAATTTTGCCATTAATTTTGAAATTGAATGTGCTACTATACTGTAAATTTGTGTTTAATTAGTAATGACATATCCTTCATAGGAAAAAATACCTAAGGGTAGAATGAATATTTTAGTATCAGCAAAGTGGTTCATTATTATTTTTAATGCGATTATTTTTATATTCACCGATACCATCCCACAATTATAATTGAGAGCCAGCACAAACAAGGGGTAAAACGGTTATTAGGGGTGGTAGGGGGAGTGCGATCAGTGCAATTAGGCGACGGACACATTTCGATTAGGGTAACTTCCTCGAAGGACGATTAGGGTGGACTAGGGGACAGGTGCAGGTCCCCCTCTCCTACTAGCGGGGGAGATCGAAAGTGGAATCGATACTTATTAAATCTAGCCGACAATCGATTCATTTCAGTCCAGTTTCGATAACGGCTTTCCCATTGCTCCTCTGAAAATACTTCCCGATGACCAGCCATTTATAACTTACTTATCGAATGAGTCGTTGAGATATGTGGCAGGAAGTGGTAAATTATTCTACCAAGAAAAATAATTGATTTGTTTTACCAACAGTGACTAAGGAAACGACTAAGCGATTTGATCTCTCTGCTTAATGATATGATTTAAATAATTTTTTATACAAATTCATTTAGTTATCATCATATAATTTATATAACAATAATTACATAATATATGATTCCATAATAATTAAGTTTTATAGTTAATAAACAAATAAAATTAACTCTGTTTTTCTCTATTGTTTATGTAAAGCTCAAATGAAACTGATATATGTATTTCTCATATAAAACATATGTTTTTCCCATATAAGCAGAAGGAAAAGTGGATAAAATGAGTAAAAGAACAACAAAAGGGAATAAAAGTGATCTTAAAAAGTACAATAATGTTTTAAAAAATTGTATTTGACAATTGAAATTTATCTCTTACCCAAAAAACTGTCACACTTACAGATATAATTTATATATAATTTATCTCTGTAATTAGAATGTATCCTATACCGTTCTAATAAAAACTGCGTTTAGTAGGAAATAATATCTTAAACTCATCTATTAACTTTCCTTATTTCGAACTTTCAGTGAAAATAAATTTAGCCAAAAAGAAACTATTAAACGAGTTCAGTTTAAGATATAATAGGCGTTTTGGTGACTTTTAAAGGATTAATATATTTTATATTTTTTTACATTTTTTTGGTATATATTAGCTTCTTGCATGATGTAAATTAATCGCGTATGATCACGTGTAGTATTTCCAGGCTTCAGATACCTCCCGAAATGGAGATACTTCCTTTTTTTTGTACATATATTTCAACGGTGTTTCCACATAGGAGCTGTGTGAACTAAGAAAGTTTCCAATGTGCATAGTCGTAGATCAGGGTAAAAGACTAATTTGATATTTCTAGACGTAGAAGGCAATAGTGAGAAAGTTTATTGTAAGAGTGAGCGTCAGAGCGCCAATGTGGAGGGAGTGGTTGGTGGTGGGGGGNTCCCTTGCACTAAAAATTGTTAAAATTTACGTGGGATTACATACCACAAAAAAATAATATTTATAAAAATAATAATTTATGTTTCCCAGAACGTTTTCGAAAGCAGGTTAGAGTGATAAGAAACTAGGATGGTTATATACCTTTTCCACTTCCCCATCTACCCCTTCTAGATTGGCTTAAAGCTATGCTTTGGGATATTAGCTTCGTTATTTTACGTCTATAGGCCCATTTTAGTACTGTATTCTTATTTATATCCTCCTCAATGAATTATGAAAAATTTGCTTATTTTACACAGTTCCTGCTTGTAGAGCTTATGCTTGTTTTTATGTTCCGTTAGAAAATCAAAACATTAAGAGTAGGATTTCCTTGCAATTTAAAGTTTAAATACAAATATTCATTAACTACGATGCTTATGCAGTTTCTGCACGACAGCCGTTTGTTATATACTATTTAGAATCGGTGAAAAAATATCTCAATGGTTTTGTTTTGGTCGCAGCGTGAAAAGTTTGATTTCTTTGAGGCCAATCCTCCAGAAAAGAAAAATCCTGTTTGCAAGTATTTCCTGCCCACCATGAAAATTTTTGTTTTACTTTCAAGATAATTTTTTCTTCTTCAGAATTTAAAATTCTTTTTTTCTGAGATGTTATTTGTTAAATTTTTGAAGAAAAAAAAAATCATTTGCAAGAAAGTTTACACTCATATACTTATAATTCACTTTGATTACCACCTGAGATTTCTCAACAATAAATAATACATTGCAACAATTCTTACAAGACACGGATATTTCAGTAACTTATGTTTCAGCCTTATAAAATATTTAGGGACACAATTTGAAACCATTGTAAACCAGTCCATTATGTCCCCTCATGAGGATATCAGTTATGGAAACTTGCTCAAAGAGTTTAGGTTACGAAGAAAAGAAAGCGTCGAAAGGAAAGAAAGAAGGGGGAAAAAAAAAGAAAGGTTGACTGCCTAAAATAAACAGAGAGAGAGCCCGACAAAAGGAAGGTAAAAATATGAAGACAATGCAGTCTGAAGCGAAGAAGAAGCTAATTATGAGTGAGACACACTCTTAGTCATGGAGCCACATGCAAAACAGTGGGGCAATGCGCCCTCGTCTTCTTCCTGGCTCTCGGGTTCAACTCCAACTCCCCCATTGTAGTATTGTATCTCTGGTGTCACACCCCACAAATCCCTGAGGTATCAACACATGTTCAGGTCTTACCGCCACTACCCACCCGAACAGGGAAATACGCAGGCGTTTATCATCATTCAAGCATCACCTATTGGGGGGTGCGTAAGAGATCTTTGAGGCCTGGCCAAGCCCACCTGAAAATATAAATGAGGCGGCTATGGATCCTTCAGTTCTATAAACTGAAGAGGAATATTGATTTTACACATATGGAATAAGTTTTTTGAACTTTTTTTGTACCTCAACAACAAAGAAGATATGGTTATAAATTTTTAGTTCAAGGGAACAGAATAAAATATCTAACTGTCCCAGCCAGGACTCAAACTTGGATCTCCTAGCTTTACGGGCAGGTGCATTTTCCATTTACGCTATCGGGACAAGTATGATAAGTTATTAAATTCCCCACACTAGTGTCGAGAGTCTAACCTCCGAGGCAGACGAATATATCGTCTTATGCTCGAAGGAGCNGGTCTTTAATCCCACGTAAATTTTAACAATTTTTAGTGCAAGGGAACAGAATAAAAAATCTAACTGTCCCAGCCAGGACTTGAACCTGGATCTCCTGCTCGCCGGGCAAGAATACTAGCCATTACATCACCGAGACAAGCCAGATAAGTTATTAAATTCCCATCACTAGTATACTCGCCCGGATAGCAGGAGAACCAGGTTTGAGTCCTGGCTGGAACAGTTAGATTTTTTATTCTGTTCCCTTGCACTAAAATTGTTAAAATTTAAGTGGGATTAAATACCACAAGAAAATTAATGTTTATAGTGTTATAAAGTTTCTTCTTCCCCAAAGCCCCATTTCTTCGTCTGATAAGAAAGAAGTAATTCTTGCAAAAGCTTTCTGTGAAAAGGTTAAATATCGAATTTGGTTTATATATTTTAGAGTATAGAGGGCCCGTCCAACACTGGAAATTAATTCTTAATTATCTTTCTTAATATGCGGTTTTTTTTAAATTTGCTAAAAAATAAATGTTATAAAATTACGTTTTAAACTTAGTTTGTTCTGTAACTTTTTTCTTAATGAATATAATAGTAAAGATATTAAAATTTTGGTCTTCTAAATCTCACACATGACAGATTTGAACCATTAACGAACACATCCTAATGCTTTATAAAAAGAAGCATAAATACCGACTGAATCTGGTTTTGTTATATTTTATATTGCAAACGCTAGAACATGTTTATACAAAAAAAAAATATATATATATATATATATACATACATATAGCTAGNTATATATATATATATACATACATTTTTTCCCTAATGTGGAATCCATGAAGCTCCGTTTATATTTTTCCTTTGTTGCGTCATTGCACCTACGGGAATTCTGCTGCAAATTTTGGACACTATGGTATCAGTTTTCGGCGACTGTGACCTCATATCTCGTCAACCCATGACAAGCTCTTGGAATATTTTCTTGTGATAATAACTTTTAAATGTGTAGAGCGTTTCGCTGATGGTCTAATACAAGCAAATTGTAAATTTATTGTTAATTGCCCGGCGTTGCTTTGTAGATTTGGTAGGTGGTTTTTTCCACCCCTCCACCACCCCCTCTGGCGGTAAGCAATTACAGCGGTAGGCGTAGTTAGCCGGCGGTAGCTTCCTATCGGATATCGGACTTTCAAAGAGGGTCAGAAGCATGTTGTTGCCTCCTCTCATGCGTTACATATGTATAAATGCCCAAGAAGGAGTGGGACCTGGGACCGGCCGCTTCCACCAATCAGGGTGTCCACTCCCACCGCGCTTCACTTTAAAAATCATCTCTCTGGAATCACCCGTAGAACGGGAAATCCTAGGACCCGTTCGGAGCTTTTTTCATGGGAGATGGGAAACAGGAATGTATACCTGATTAGTATAGAACGTTAGTCCTGTATATTTACAGGGGTTCACTTTTATTGTGTGCTTGGTTTTGCAGCATAATTTCTGTAAATATGTGTGTGTGTAGAAACTGAAACACCTGCGATATTCCTATTTAATAAATAAGAACAGGTGGAAGAAAGAGTGTAGTGAACACACAAAAAGAAAAGAAATGACAATGAGTAAAAGTTTATTTTTGTGAACTATTAATGAGAGAATAAAAAATTCTATCTGTCCCAGCCAGGAATCGAACCTTCTTCTTTTTTTAAATTATTCTATTCCCTCTCATTAATTGTTTAAAATTTACGTGGGATAATAAACCACAACCAAATAAAATATTTATAAAGAAAAATTAAAAAAGTAAATGACCAGAGTCGATAAATAGCTTGACAATGTCAGCTCCTTCGAGCTTAAGACGATGTATTCGTCTTTCTCTTGGGTTAGGCTCTCGCTAGTGTAGTGGGAATTTAATAAGTTATCTAGCTCATCCCGGTTGTGTAACGGAAGCATTCCGGCCCGGCAAGCAGGAGATCCAGGTTCGAGTCCTGGCTGGGACAGATAGATTTTTTTTATTCTATTCCCTCTCATTATTTTTTTTAAAATTTACGTGGGATAATAAACCACAACCAAATAAATATTTATTTTTGTGTGTTCACTAAACTCTTTCTCCTACCCGTTCTTATATGTATAAAATTATAATTAAATTTGGATTTCATAAATTTTCATTACATTGAGAGGGAAATCTAAAATGAAAATGTCCCTTTACTTCTTCTTATTTTAATAATATTTCATAAGAAGACAGATGAATAGAGCCAACAGCTACATTTCAGAGTGAACACATTTTTCATTGCATATATTTAAAACAAATATAATTAAACAAAATTTACAATTATAATTGAAAAACATTTTTAACAATAAAATATAAATAATAAGACACTAAAAGTCATTATAAATCCATTATTATTTCAAGATTTACTTTTGGGTACATATCGTATTCCTTACTTTTCAATTATTCAGTCCTAAAGATTCCTAAGATTACCTGTTTTACTAGCGTTCACTTCCTTATCTGATTTTGTCCCTTATATACCGTTTATATTTATAGTAAAATGTTAATAAATCTTTCTTCTTATTTAGATTAATTAAGTGAACCTAATTAATTTTCAATATCTCTATAGACACTCCATTTTAAGGCACTATCTTTCTATTATTGCCAAAAAAAATGTAGTAAGCAGTTTCTACATGTTTTCTCATTTTCTTATTTCCTCCGTTATCTATCATTGTTTTATTAATTTTTACCCGGAGAAACTGATAGCGCAACTTTTGGAAAAGTTCTTGAATTTTCGACCGATTTTATTTTGAAGCTAAAAATAGGGAACTTATTAATGTATAAATTGTTTAATATTATATTGATTATATATAACATGTTAATTTTTAAAGTATTTTAAATATTCAGAAAAACAAGAGATTTATTTATCTCCCACTCTTCCTGCCAAAATATACATTACATTTTACAATCATTGCTCTCTCTTGCTTCTAAGATCAAATTATACATGCCTTCTATGTAGCTGTCAAATAAAAGGAATGCCCATATTACTCTAATTTATTCACATGTAAAAACCTCCCAAGACAACTGTCGACATCACTGGAAAACCATGAATCCAATGTAGCTAAACTTATGTGCATTTTAAGAAAAACAGGCTTATATGGAAAAATTTAATCCCCCCAATAAAAAAAAAAAAAAAATTGTTATTTTGTTGTTGTTTATTTTTGTTCTAAGTTTTATTGTAGTATTCACTATAGAAATCTAATTGTATCATATTGTTAAAATTGTTGTCTATTGTTTCTAATTTAATTGTTAATTTACCTTTTAAGCTATATAATTCATATTTCTGTTTTTAAAATGGTTTTATACCTATATTTATGTGTACGAATATAACTTGCACACCAAGTACTATAAAATGAAATGTAACCAAGAACTAAAAAAAACGAAAAACATTTAAAAGAATGGATAACAGATTAACTCTAAAGAATCCCCAATAGTCAGGGCGTAATAACCACGTTGTTGATCGCCCTATAAACTGATCCTAATCCTAATCCTACATGCCTTCTATGTAAGTGTACCTTTCATGAATCAAGGGAAATATGCATAGTTTATGTTGATACTGCTTGACGGACTTTCTTTTTTTCTTTTTAAATTCGTACATTTTTTCTTGCTAATGAGAGACTTCATATGTTATACATACATAAACACAGGTAATATTAATAGCACACACTAAAGGAGGGGGGTGAGTTTGAGGGGTGGGGGGAGTGGGATGGAGGGGGGTGAGATGTGACATGCGTGGACTGTTCTCCTCTCCACACTGCTCTCACTTAGGTATTCTGCTCTTCTTAATGTCATAGCACTTATAGGGTTCCCTTTATTTACATACAAGTTTCGCCCTCTCGGCTCGGGGGGAGAGCGCCCCTATCGGCTATTAATTAAGACAAAGAAGATTGCCGAAGTGAAGTCAAGTACGTCAGGTCCGGGGGGGGGGCTCGGTAGGTGTACGTTCCCACTCATGCAAAGCAGCCCTGCTCGAACCCCGCCTGCATCAGGAGAGGCCGGAGAGATCTTTTATCTGCGCTCCCGCTAAAACTAAAATGTCACGCTAATTATACACATAACTTTATATCCCCGCTACGCCCACGACCCTCCCGACTGAAAAATTGAGCTATTAATCTTGCCCTCGGCTCTCTGGGAGTGTACCTGCTGAGAGGACGAGCCTTCCATATCCCTCTGCCAACTACGGACTGAGTATATTTGACTTTAATTAGGACATGGGGTCATCCATAACATTCATCAGAAGGGGGAATAATCGTCAAATTTTAAAACGATGAACAGTGTTTTTGGAATAAGGCAGGCATAGGTAAATAAGGTACATTTCCTACATGGATCTGTTAATCTAAATTAATTTTATGAAAAAAGCGTAAATGACTAATCCGGCGAGTTGAGGAAAACACGGTGAGAAAAATGAATCTCTTTAATGCTGGATCTAGACAACAGTGTAGGCGGCTTAAACCTTCTTACTAAATTATTAGATATATTCTTTAATAAATCTTTTTCGTTAAACTTTTAATACAAGTCGTTAAATATAAATTTTTACTTGATATATTCTGTAAATATTTCTTTTCACTAACCAAGATATTCAAATGTTTGCTATCCATTCCTTTTCTATACCTTCTCTTCCCCACGTTTAATTAACGTCAACCCTTTCCAACATTCTCAATCACGGAATTCGGTTTATAGGTTTTAAAAGTAAATTAATAAATGGATCAACGTGAAGAGAAGTTAAGAAAAAATAACTTTTAGTTATTTTATTCCCAACAGTATAAAGTCCCATTATGCAGTTTTACATTGCGTGTAATAGTGTAAACCATTTAAAATTAAGGGCGTACAAGAGAAGGATTTACTGCTGTATCTCAAATCGGCATGTATGAATTATTATAATCTATTCTGCTCTGTCATTTTCTTTAATGATGTACTACATAGAAAAAAAAACTTTGAAAGAGTTTATCTGGTTTCTGAATGACCAACGAAGGTGTTCTGACATACCACAAGGCTTCCAGGAGAATCACTGTCATCGTGGGTTCGAATCTCGGCTCTCGCATCGACAGAGAAAAATCATAATTATTCACTGATGATGGTAATTGCAAATCTATGAGTTGCGTCATGATCCCCTTTATTTGAATTCATAAGATACAAGCAGACAGGGTTTATTTTGAGACAAAACAAGACACAAGTCTCTTCGTTACCTACAATCAAGAAAAAAAAAACTTTCTACGATATCGAATTTACAATGATCGAACTTATTTGGTCACTATCTTTAAGCTAATGGCAAATCTTGAACTCATTTACAACAGTCAATTTATTTATGTATTTTTTGAATCTGAAATATCAAATACAAGTAAGTACACACTTTATATATATACATTGAAGGGGATAAGTATATTTTTAGTTTGATCTGAAAAGAAGATGAGAGTGCAGTTGTGAGTAATAGTAGTAGTAGTAGATCATTGGGGGGAAATCAACTTCTAGGTTATTACGCCCTATAAATACCCTTTAATATGTTTACTATAAATTTGTTAATAAAATACAGGAATCAGGATTATTTCGACCACTATAACAACCTAAATTAACGGATTTTTTTAAATTTAAATATTATATATATATTTAATAATTTATAATAAATAAATTATAAATAACTAAAATAATAAATAATATCTCATTCTTTAATTTAGATTTTCCAGGCTATACCTGCTTTTTTAAGAAAGTTTAACATCCACTGTGGAGGGGTTGTTCCCAAGGCACTCCGCCATATTTCTTCCAATGCCTTCCCTAGTGAAGTAATTCTGATAAACTGGAAAAACCTCTATGATGTGCTGGATTGTTAGGTGAACTTGGCAAGTATTACACTTAGGCGGCAGATCTTTGTTAATTAGGTGTATATGAGTCAGGTTTGTGTGACCTATCCGCATACTGGTCAGTATTACCTCTTCTCTTCTATTCCCACGGATGGAGGTGTTCCATTCTTTTGTGGTGTGTTTTATACTCCGCAGTTTGTTGTGTGCTGGTTCTACCATCCATGCATTTTCCCAGTCTTGGAGTGCCATTTTCCTTAGCCAGTTTTTAAGGTCATCTGGTTCGAGGATACTTAGAGGAGGTTCGTACATATCGGCAGCTTCCTTTGCAGCTTTGTCTGCCTTTTCGTTTCCTGGAATTCCAACATGTGAGGGAAGCCAGAGAAAGTTAACGGTTTTCCCTAGTGAATCTACAATTTTGAGGAAGTGAGTTATTCTCAAAACCAGGGGAGTTGGCTTATTGAAGTTCTTTATTCTTTGTGAGTCTCATGTATCTGTATATGGTGAGAATCTTAGAGGCGGCGAAAGAATGAATTACCAAGAGCATTGGCGATACATTCCAAATTTCAATGAATGCCTGAGGTTATTCTCTGTAGGAATCTGATCGGTGCAGAAGTCCTCGGCCTGGCTGCTCTACAGACCCCCCGAGAGCAGGCCGTCCCCGTAGGACAGCCTCACCCCCTCCCCTCAGATCAGCTGTTATTATTACATTAGCCGTAGAGACGCTGGTCGACTCCCAGGCCCCCAATCTCCTCCCCGCTCTAATCACATAGCCCGCGCGCTATCATCTACCGTCTTCTCTCCGGAGTTAATTAAAATACGTCCTCCTCTACGGCGGGAACACCGCGCTCGTCTTGTGACTATCGGGTTATTTTATTGTTACTCTTCTATTTTTAATGGGAAACGTATTTTATAATGTTGGATTATAACCCTAAGTAAGAGTCGAACAAGCTATCTAGAAATGGAGGAAGCCTATTGAATAGTCATTACTCATTTAAGCAAGGACTCTATGCTTTCAACATATTATAACCTGCACTAATACAATCTGACGAATAAAGTGAGTTCTTGCTCACGTATAATACATTGTACAATACAATCACACCGAAGGATCCATTGGCAGCATTCTGAAATTCTTCCAGTGATTTTCTAAACTGCTCTGAACCAACAAGTCTACAAAACAACAGCAGATAGACACATTCGCAGTTACATTATCGACCTTTCCCTTCGTTTTGTATAGTTATTCAATGAAAATAACACTTCAAATTAAGTGAACTACTAAAACCCAGCAAGAACATCACTAAACTTTTCCCTCCATCACCCACTCACATAAAAAAAAACAAAAAAAAACTAATTTTATATAAATATATTTAAATTTTATGAATACATTCTTGATGTAGTCTCTTGATTATTATAAGAAACTCTTGCTTGGAAAACCTTTTCTTGTCGTTATCTAACCGAATACGAACATTCTTAATTGGTCCACGAAGTATCAAATAATTTGTATTGCATGTTTCTCATTGTTATTTTGTTTATTGTTTTTGTTATTTTGCACTAATAGTAATAATTGTACGTATTTGCCAATACGGTACCTAGAACAAGCGCTATATTTGTACTACCGCTACAAAATTTAGATTTTTTGTTCCGAGCATCCTCAGTGACATCCTATTCCCTGAGCTAGAAGAACTCATTCTTCAGGCGGAGAGAGTCCAGCTATAATAACCTAATTGTAGGACTGGCTCTGTCGAAATATTTCTACCAATGAGGGTCCTGTTTATAAAGATGCTCCGGCATACAAGTTTTCTTTCCCTTACTTTATAAGCTTATATACACACACACACACACACACGCACACACTCTCTCTCTCTCTCTCTCTCTCTCTCTCTTAAAATTATACTCGGAATTTATAGGTGTATATATATAAGTATATATATTTAAGAGTAGTTAATAGAAATTGAATACTGTTTTTGTGCATTATACAAAAGTAAAGTTCAGTTATTTTTTTATTTTAATGCATGTCTTGTAATTCAGTATCATTATCATTGAAGTTTTTTCGCTAATTTACGTGAACTTTATGTACAAATAATGCATTTGCGGGAAAAATATTGGTGTCAATAATAATAATAATAATTTTTTTTTTGGCTCCGGCTGAAATTTTTTAAGAAATATAAGCTAAATTTCATACTGAACGCTTATTTCTCGTTTTTCCGATAATTGTTGTCATGATACATTTTTTTTTTAAAGCTTTTTTTTAATATTTCTTCAGTCACTAAAAATTATCGCACTTAATTTTATCTATATATGTATACACATACTTGATAAGCATTTTTGCTTGGTAAGTGATCCATACGGACAAAAATGTTTTGTAAATAATGAAAAGAGCTTCAAAAATCCTAAGGCTTTCTTCTTACACACACAACCATTAACATTAAATTATTAGAAGATTTTAGTTTGGGTTATATTATTTTTGATCTACCTTGACCGAACCCCAACTAAAATCATCTAAGAATAATATTAATAATAATATTATATAATCTCCATATTAACAATAAATGTTATAATTTGGGAGATTAAAGTAAATTTCATAATGACATTAGAAATATACATGATTAATGCACTTCATTGTCTGACAGTTTTTCGCTAGTGTTACTTCAAATGTGGATCTATCTGTTAAAAAAATATTTAAATTTCATAGTTAATTTGTAGAGTTACTTTCAAGAATTAGCTGAGCGGATTGTAATGTATTGGCGGTCCCTCTAATTGATGATGATTGTGAAGGAGGGAGAACACGGCTCGGGCGGCAGTAAGTCGCAGGGAGGCGTTGAGGTGTGGGTTTGAGAGAATGTATGTCTGGTAGACAAAATGCTAACCCGTTCTTCTACTACCGGCCAAACTAACGACACTCCCCCCAGGACGTCGGTACTCGACGAGTCACAGAAGGAGAAAAATAGCCCCCCGCACGCTTTTGGGTGGAGGACGGAGCTGAAAGAGTCCGTCAAAGCAGGAGCTAGGAAGATTTTCTTTGTGAAGAAATCTAAGGAGATTCCCCATTTTTCATTAAATTTTTCATCAATGTCAATAAGAACGAAGGACGAAATTTAATTTACATCAATGAGCGGTGACTAGGTGACTCACTATAGTGAATTTCTTCATTCACTAGCAATTTATATAGAAAATAGTATATAACATGTATGTAACATCTATATAGTTCTATAAACATAAAAAACAACGAATATATTACCATTATATATTTATGGTCTCTCTGTAAATATATTTTTTCCCTCAGTCAATTTAACCAAAAACTAATTCTTTCAAAGTTTTTGAAATAAAAAAAATGAAAAGCCTAAATACCTAAACAATTAATGAGAGGGAATAGAATAAAAAAAACTATCTGTCCCAGCCAGGAATCGAAAGACGAAGTTCTCGTATTTCTCGTGGGTTAGGCTCTCGCTAGTGTAGAGGGAATTGAATAAGACAACTAACACGTCCTGGTAGTATAACTGGAAAGTACACCGCTCCGGATAGCAGAAGATCCAGGTTCGATTCCTGGCTGGGACAGATAGATTTTTTTATTCTATTCCCTCTCATTAATTGTTTAAAATTTACGTGGGGAAAAAAAAACCGCAACCAAATAAAATATCCTTAAATACCTAATTTGGATTTCATATTTTAAAATAAGAGGGCTCGCACAACGAACAAAATTATATTTTTAATATTTCTTAATATGCTTTTTAAAAAATATAATTTTATGAAACATTATTATAAAAGTTTATACACATTTCGTTGTATGCATTTTTTTCTTACTGTAAAAAAATGACGAAGATATTAAAGTTTTAAATTTTGGTCACCTTATAAAACCCCCCTCCTAGACCGACTTGAGCCGTTAACGAACACCTGCGTTTATCTCCTCCGCAACTCGAATAAAAATGGTGAATTTGAAGTTTTGAATCCTTTAGAGGGTATCTCAAGGATTCGAAACAATTTGATTTTTTTAGAAAACATTTCGAATCCTTGAGAGTACTAAGCATTCCCATAAAAACACATAATATTTTCAATTAAAATCTTTATAGAGCTTAGTTGTAATATAAAAATTATCGGATAAACCTTACTATATCCGGCGCGGAAACTAATATAATTTTTGTTTTGTCAACATGACTTAACTCGGCAATTATAATACTTATAAATAATCTATATAACAATATGTATTATAAATATGTGATTTACATTTTTACAAAATTTTTCTTCAGGGGGTCCAGAGCAAAGTAAAATTAAATGGCGGAGTTAAATTGCGTCAATCAATGTTAGTTTATAGGCGCCGGATTTCCCTAATTGGGTCTACACCGTAAGCCATTAAATATAATGAGTAATAGATTTGCCAATTTCAAGATTGAAAATTACCATATGAAAATGAACTCATATATATTATATGATGTGTGGCAGAGGAAATACTAGTATACTGGAATATAGTAATATGTATATTCTTGGGATATAATGATTTCCTGAAAAAGGAAGTAGAGAAATTAGAAGAATTAATGAGTTTGGAAACTTAACATTTTATAAAGTAGAATTTTATTAACACTCAAAGCAAATTATCAATAATCACATGATTATTTAACAGACGAGATAATGAGATGTACTCATTTCTTGTATTTTTCTATAGCTCCAAATTTTAAATTTTAAACTTCCGTCTCAGATCATCCCCTACATATAAATGTAAAAAACAGGATACAAATCTGGGTTCATTTTCGTTGCACTAAACTAAATATTACGCCCGCAAGAACGAAAAGGCTTCTTGTAAACGCACTAGACACTCCTGCTCGTCCCATTTCGCTCAATAACCAATACAATCTTTCATTTTACATCAAAAGCCAAATGTAAATTATATTTTAAAATTACTAATTGTAGTAAATAAAAAAAAAAAAAAAAAACTTACTTTGTAGGTTAACCCCACTTCTATTTGTTTAAATTCACTGTTTAACTTCTAAAAAAAAAAAAAAAAATTGACATTGGATACATTTGAGGTAATCTCCCACTCCTATTTTCCGATTTTGATCAATAACTAAAACAGTTCTTTTCCATTTAATAGCTACTTACATCATTTCATTGCTGTGGCCTTTAAAACCATTACACACACATATATGTATGTTACAGAAATAAATGTACATATATA
>KZ807599.1:284923-302079 GCA_000696205.2 Oncopeltus fasciatus | reverse complement strand
ATATATATTATATTTACTACAAATTTGGTAAGAAATTACCAATACAACAATTGGTTTTAGTCAGTCCAATGGTTGGAAATGGTTTATCCAACGTAACTTTTAAACAATTAATGAGAGGGAATAGAATAAAAAAATCCGTTTTTCTCAGCCAGAACACGAACCTGGATCTCCTGCTTGCCGGGCCGGGCTAGATCTAGGATAGATTTTTTTATTCTATTCCCTCTCAATAATTGTTTACCAATATTTTTAGTTCATCCTATGCAAGTTCAACGGAGTAATTAAAAATAAATAAATTGGGTTAATGGTACCAATGTGAGTCTCTTGATTTATTTAGAGGAAATCTGCTAAATTGAAAAATAAATGATTATAAAATGTTATATAAAGGATAAGGGAGTAAAGCGGGTAAGTCCTGCCTTCACCTTTCCCATAATTTCGTATTCATGGCATTATAGAATTTTTTCTTATAAAAAGAAAAAAAGAAAAAGCCGTTCTCCCCAACCCTAAACTAAAATTAATTCCGTATCCCCGGGACAAGACAATACATACAAGGCTCGTAAAGCTTAATTATGGATTCAAGCTGTGATAGTCCATGGGCAATGGCTACGCCAGGGCGGCCACACACACACACTCTCTCTCTCGTAACCCATTGGTAATTATATGTATGCTTATAATATAAGCATGTGTTTATCTAACAAGATGGCTGACCCAATATAATCTTATCTACTCTCTCTTAACCTATACACTTTCAACCCTATGTCTTTGTAGGCCACACGCAAGACTTAGTTCATCGTTGAATCATCGATGAATCGATAAATTCTGCTAGCATTTATTTTTGTTACTGACTATTATTATTATCTGCCAGTATTTTTTATAATAGCCTTTCTGAATATTTTCAATTATGCATAAATGTATTACATTATACTAAGATGATTTTAGTTGGGGTTCGGTCGAGGTAGATCCAAAAAAACACAAATTAAAAAAAAATGTATTTTTTTTAATGAAGGATTATCTGCCAACGTTTCGGCTTACATTGTAAGCCATCTTCAGGGCTATCATGAAGATGAGAGAGGACGTCCTGTCCTTAAGTTCACACTTTCATGACTCAAACCGAACCCCAACTAAAATCATCTTAGAATAATATCTACGGTCAACAAACTCTCTTTTTGAGTATTACATTATATTTTTAAATGCATTACAAAAACTTTGAATCATCGTTGCATTATTACAAAAATAATTTCAAAATTCAAAGAATAATATTGTAGACTTTCTGTGCAGAAGGTTTACTAATATGAAGTATTTAAAAACAATATGATTCTTACCATATTAAGTTGATTATTAAATAAATTAATAATTAAATTTGTTATAAAAAAACTAAATATATTATCGCTTCAAATTACTATGTTACTATGCAATATTCCTTAATAGTAATATTCCTGAAAGCGTATTGTTCTGTTACAGTGTTATGATAAATTAGGGCCAAAAGTAGTTACTTAAGCCAAGTTTCATATATTTAAAATGTATCTAGTGTTATTTATTCTAATAAGGGAGGAGCCAATCCAGTTGTTTTGCCTTAAAACAAATTTTGCTGGCGGGAAGGGTAAATCACTAGGGGTTGTAATAAACGAAAGAAATGTCAATAATACTGTCATCTCACACTTATTTTAAGACGTTTATTATATCCATTTTCTATATTAACTTTTAAAAAATGAATAAATAAAATTAAAAAAATTTAGTTTGCAAATTAATTTGATAAATAATGAAATCTCCAAGAACATTATAAAATATATAATTTAAATGTTTCTAAAACAATTTGTTGAAACGTTAACGATTTTTAAAGAAGTAATAATTACGTTAAAAGATTTTGTACACTTTTTCATTCAGAGATCTTCTGCCATTTTGCAGCTCCTGTAAACAATTATATTATATTTATCATCTCAGCCATCTCTTCAAATTAGGTACCTGGGCAGGTTCTTAACAATAGATATGAGCCTGACTACTGTTTAGAATAGGGTGACTCGTTTTGATAGCCCAAAGACTGACTTAAATGTATCACAGTACCTTAAGAGGTTGCACACAAAGCTAAGGATATGAAGAATTGGGAGCTTTTTTAATAACACTGCATTATTTGCTTAGCTTGAACGTGCTTACAATATCACATGTCCAAAGCAGCCATAAGTTCTGATTATTGAACATGATTCATATAATCATGTCTAATAATCAGAACATATGGCTGCTTTGGACATGTGATATTGTAAGCACGTTCAAGCTAAGCAAATAATGCAGTGTTATTAAAAAATCTCCCAATTCTTCATATCCTTAGCTTAGTAATATCATAATATTACTATAATTTAGTTTATATCTTGAGATGAGATTTATGATTGGAGTTAGATACTAAAGTGTCCTATGAGTGAGTCAGTCATAAGAAGTAGAAGAAGATCCCTCTCCAGATGAGGGCATTATTGAAGTCAACAAGAGGGGTGACTGTTCGGGATTTATGTACAATAAGAATTACCGGCTAGCCCAATAAGACCCCGCGCCAATAAGACACTGATCCCTAATTGCTGTAAGGGTTCCGCTGGGGCTTGCACTCCCGGGAACGAGGCCTCATCTAATTCCTTTTTATATGTAAATCTACCCCTAGATGACATTTTCTCCGCAAGGACTTCTTCTTCGTCGTCTTTCTCACCCTCTTTTCTTTTAGTTTTTTTTTTCTCTTCTTCAAAAGTCTTCCCACCGCCCCTAAACCACCTCACCCTCTGCACACCCTTACCAAGGTTTTCGAGCCAGATGGAAAAAGTAGTCGTCAAATTTCTGTTTCTTTTTATTCACCCCCGCATTTAACACAGTCTTCAGAGGCCGTTTATTCGATTTATTAGCTGTTCACGAAAAGAACCTTCTGTTCACAACTGTTGCTCAATTTATCACTCATATCCAGCTTGGAGTATATAAGGTTGGATTTTTTACTTTCATATCCGCATTATGTATAAATGAAAGTACCTCAAAAAGTGGGTAAGAGAAATAGGAAAGCAATTGATTTATTTTCAGAAACTTACGAAACGCTTTTAAGCTTTCACAACAATATGTTGCTCTGGAATACATACATTGTCTTTCTAATATAGTCCTAGTATTTACAACTTTTATTACAATAAAAATATTTATGCAGGAGCTCACGAAAATTTCCCATGTTTCATTAAAGACATTATAAAAGCATACAAGGAAATTTTAATATACAAATAGGGAAGACAAATAAGTTTAAAAGATATGTCGAAGTTTGCTCTAGCCTAGGCGGGAAGTTAGTGTACAAAGTGTTCCAATTGTAGTAAGTATATGTACAGCCGGGCGTGGCCGTGGCGGAGATCGGGGGTTGGGGCTTTGGCCGTCTCTTGGACTGGGAACTTGACTCAACAAACCGTACAATAAGACTGGTATCATATATTAGATTAAGTCACACACTCATATACTAAGAACTGCTAAAAGAAAAATGCTGTAATGATAGTAGTATACTTAAGACTGAAGATCAAAAGTATTTACAGTAGAAAAAAAAAAAAAGAAAAAAAAAAAAGATTAAAATTTAAAAGAGCTCTTGTCCTAATAATGTTTTTTTTTGTATCAATAATATAACTGTAGAATAAAATGAATTATAAAAATTTGAAAAAAAAATATCTATCTTACATAACATTAAATTGTCTATAATAGAAATATCTATCTTACATAACATTAAATTGTCTTTAATAGAAAAAAATAAGAAATAAAAAAGTGTTCACTCATCTTAATTGAACTTGTAAATTTCTTACTTAATGAACATTTTTCGCAAAAAGTTTTCAGATAATTGTTGTTGTTGTTTGTGGTTTAGAGGCGCTCAACGACTATGGTTATCAGCGCCTGTTATTTTTAATTTATTTTTATTTTATTTTATTTTTTATTTGTTATTTATTTATTCTTTTTTTTTTCTAAATAATCTCTATAGTAATCCTTATTTGCAGATAATATTTATTTATAAATATTGAAAAAAAATTTAAAGTATGGACTCTGAGAACCTTCATGATTAGTGGACATTAAAAATGAATGAGGCCTCAGTAAATACCTAGAGAGGAGCAAAGAAGGAGAGAGATATTAGCGATATGGGGTATTGTTTTGCGGGGGCGGCTTTTATCAGTAGCCAGTAAATACTGTCCCCACCTCACTTAGGGCGGGAATCAGCTGCGAATGTGTAGGGGAGGACTTGTTTTATGTTAAGCAGAGGTGTTGGTCTCTTCAGCTCTACAACACTAACACAGATAAATCTCCTCTTAGTTAGGACCTTCGTCTAAGATACGCACGGCACTTCCGCGACGTGTGGGTGGCAAGCACCAAACAGGAACAAATCCTACACGCTTCAGCTGGCTAAAGAAGCAGGTTTTCGTGCTATTTCATCACATATGTATAGACATGCGAAACTAAGTTAACTGAAAAAGATAATGAGGATAAAATATAATCTCATGAAGGTTCTTGGCCAGCCGGTGTTGATTATGTTTTTGAATGCAAAATCGCAAAATTGTAAAAGAATTTCCTCTTGCAAGTTGTTTTAACTTTTTCTCTTAATGAGAAGATAGATTCCTCTTATTGGATTTTCAAGTGTTGACCTAATGGGGACAAACATTGACCTCTGCTTGCAGTAGCCGTGACAGGTATGAACCGCAAGGTCGCTCTGACCCGTCTCGACATCACACCTATGCCTCGCTAACCCAATTTCCACGGGGGTTGTGTTGTTGGACATTGCCTCCTGTTCTGGCTCCGGCGACCGGTAATGATCAGGCCCTACTGCGGTCGTACGTGCTCTGGTCGCCAAGGTTTCCCTGTCCACCTAATTCTGATACCGCTAGCCCGGGCTACAGGATAGGTCGCCCAGGCTTGCGCAAAGTTCTTAGGCTAAAACTTGGGGGTTTTCTCTAGAGGAGTCAAGGTGACTGGATACTTTCACCTCTCCACTAAAATGTTAGAATAACCATTCCTATCTCATATATTGAATCTAGAAGGGACTGAACAAGGTTGTTTCCTGAGAAGGGGATCACCCATAGACTTAAAGAAATTGCTTTTTTAATAAATACATAATTTACTGGACCAATATAGAGATTTGAAAACACTTTCTTTATTATATAAATTACACAACGCCGGAACACACACACATATATTTTTTTATTAATTGTTGCATTTGTAATTTGAAGTTATTCGTTTACTCGTATATCTTAAAGGGATCTTTCAGCAATGGTCGTCAGCGCAATCTATTAGTTGACTTAATTCGAAGAAGTCCCAATGGCCTTCTTCACCCGAAATAGATTTCGATCTCCAATTTTATAAGGTTTGAATTTGACAACAAACACTCTAGTCAATCTTATACAACTCTGGCAACAGGGATTGAAAGAGTTTTTATAATTTATGCATAGAATGCTATAGACAAGAGCAAAAGTGGTTTTTTTTTTGATAATCACATTTTGAACAGTACACTTATACATGTCTTCTTAGATCTCATTGTCTATGTTTCCGTATTGGCTCGTTAAAAGTCGCTCATACTTTGGGAGTTTCTTAAGCCCCGAGTATGGGATCTTAGGATATAGAATGTGTGCGGCTTTCAGTAATAAAGTAATTGTGTCGTTTGGAACTTTGACATCTAAGAAGCCCGTATTTACCGTTTCTTCTTCCGGGTTGGACCGTGTCAATTTTTTGATATTTGCCGAGCTTTCGCACATCATGTGATGGCTTCTTCAGGGCTGAAAAGAGAATGAGAGTTGTAAAAGAGCTTTTTGATATTTGCCGAGCTTTCGCACATCCTGTGATGGCTTCTTCAGGGCTGAAAAGAGAATGAGAGTTGTAAAACCCGGAAGAAGAAACGGTAAATACATCTGACGACCGTCTACATGTCGCCAAGTAGGGTTTGCCTTAAGTTCTCGCCGCCACCACCCAAAAGCACTTTTTATACCATTGCCCCCTTTAGAATCAATAAAAGGTTCAAAGTCATCCAGTCGAGATAATGTTTATGTAAATCACATGGAGTTTGACATTTAAAAGCCTACCAAACACTTCTTAAAGTCTATTATTTTGTATTAATCAATATTGTGTTCAACATAGTGCTCTAGCCCAAACTATGTCTTAATTAAAAAATCTAAAACATTTTTATATAGTTTTAATAGTAATTTGGACGTAGAAATCGTAACTTTATTAGTTCGAATAACTATTTTATTTTTATCTTGAAAATTAATTTCAGGATTAGTTACCGTTGGATTAAGGATAGTTAATGCTAAACTTCAAAACAAATATTTTTTAAAATCAGTTTTGAAAAAAAAAAAAAAATTGGTAAACTCAGCGGTCCCTTGTGAAGAAATGGGCATTCAGCCGACTCCCATCTCCTCACAGCAAGTGAAGTTGTCTTGTTGACTGACAGTCTGCCGTAAACATATTGCTCTCCGACTGTAGGGCGGCCCCGTCTGTACTGTGGGAGCGACAAGCCTACGTGTCCGCAGGGCCGCGTTCCGAAGCGTGGTCGCTACCGTGAGAGGAGCACGCTTCCCTCATGTTCCCGCGTCCCACTAGCCCTCCAGACGAGATCCAGTGTGTCGGCGAAGAAAGACAGGCCGTTAGTCAGGGGTGACACGCACGATTCACACTGCCCATCTGAATATCCGGAGCCGGACCGTTCTTCCTTTGCCCTGATTTTCCGAGCCCTATGCCGTGAAAGCTGTTTGGATTGACATGAGAGACCGTTGGACGTAATGGCTTAAATGGCTGACCGTTTCAACAAGTTCAGAAAAATAATTGTAACACAAAACATGATACTACTGATTTTGCTATAATGACATTTCCCAAGGAAGCGACATATATTTTTCTAGGACTCCTTATGACTTGGTCCCGCGGTGATTTATACTGTTATGGTGAGTTACTTTGTGCTCATAGCAAATACCTTTCCACATTATAGTATTCATAAAGGAGCATTTCTAAACGGGGATTTCTTAACAAGAATAACTCTGCAGACATCTTATAAGAAGGGAGTGAAACTCAAGTTGGAATTGTACAAGTTGTGTCATTGCATTGTTACGAGTCCCAAATTGAAAATTAACGTTTATTGGGTGAGGAACTTGCTTTCATTGCCTTTCTCCAGAAGCAATGCCGTGCAGCAGAAAGGATTAGATTGGTCCTCATTTAAAAAATCTATATGGTTTAAACTAAACAAAGGATATTATCCTTAAATCTATCTAGGTCTTCATTTTTATTTTAAAAATGCTAAACATTAATATATTTATGGCATCTAATTAGATTTGATACCATTATTCCCATGTTCCCTTTAGGGAAATAAAACATCTTCATTTGTTTGTACACTCTTTAATTGATTTAATACTAATTTATATTTTTTTTTACAAAACAAACCATCTTAATGTAATAAACACTTAATTTAGCCAATAAACAACAGCTTATTATAGGTTATATAATGTCCTTATTCAGGTGGTTTACTACTGCTTCTTACCATAATTAGTCGCTGTCCATTTCCTATTGTTTTCTATATGTTTTCATAAAATTGTAGAAGTTATACGAAGGGAAAGTTAAATACCACTGAAGAAAATGATAAATGGAGCCACGATAATTGAGTAGCATTACGGAACTACCACTAGATTCCAAATAATTGACCTCTCAATGCCCCTGGATAGATGCTCTCCATGTATTGTATGTGTGAAAAGTTTAGAGTAAATTACGTGATTGCAGCAAACGTGGGATATCGGGCCGACGGTGTGAAATAGAAATCACGACTGTTGGCCGGCAGGGCTCGTCTTCCGAATTGAAGAATACTTTTCTCCCCCGTGTAAATGACCTTTAGCGTATTCGGTGGACTCGTTTAGAGCACACCATTTCCCAGGGTTTCAGACTGGAGAGATGCCTGTCTATCCGGATAGAAATAGACGGGGTTGTGATTGGCTCCCACAGCCCAGCCTGGATCGCTGCACTATTACGGGCCGGGGCGGCCGGCCGGTCTTTGATCGAGTCGTCTTCGCCTCTACTTACCTGCTTCCTCAATCCAAACTATGTAATTCTGTCGGCTCCTTCCCCCTACAGTAAATACAATCAGTACAATTCTTACTCCCATAGCATTTGGATTTTTCATTCTGTGTGGGTTTGATTTGTAATATGGATGATTCACCCTTACCGAACTTTGTGCCCATGAGTAAGGGAAGTATAAAGTAACCCCAAAACACACCATACAGGGTCAGGGGGGAGGGCGATTACATGTTACAAATGTATTTATTCTCCACCTAGAGTACACTAGAGAAGAGGTTGATCAGCACAACATTTTGGCGGCCTATTTTATTCCCGTATAATGAAGAATGCTTCCCAGTTAGGAGGTGGTGTTCCCTAGAAGCAAACCAGGAATCCACTCTGTTCGGTCGTTACAAACAGAAGCACAAAATCCAACTTTGCACTGTGAGCATTCACTGTGACGTACGAGTCAACTACCTTAACTACCGAAACATCCTGCCTCCTAAGAGTTTTAAACATGTTTCTAAGTCAAGATGGTTGATGAGATGCTAAATTCTATTTTACTTAAGCGCTCCAAGTAAATATATTGTCTTCCTACTTTTTTCTTCTTTTTTTACCTGCCTCAAAACCTTCTACTTCATTCTATAATTATAAAAAATATTATAATTTTATCTAAATATTATAGGATTGCATCGTTGCTTCATAATTCTAGTCTTTTGATGATACTGTGGCACTGACAGCGGCTGCTAAATAAAGTACATATAGGAAGTAAAAAAAAATCTTTAATTGGAGCCCTTATATTTCAATCTTTGTTATGAAGTCTCCCTCTAATCTATCTAATCATGATATTATTTTAACGATACGAGCATAATCATATAAAGTTTTGTGATTGTGGCTATATTTATTTATTTATATGTATTTTCCAGCCATATATTTCTTAGGTAAGGTTTCTATTCATTCAGGAATAGATTTTTTCAATTTCATTTTTGACGTTTCTATGAGTGAACTTTTATGATTTGATTAAAATTATTCATTAATTCTTCATTCTTCATCGAATAACGCGATCTATACAAAAAAAGTGTGTACATAAACACACGTTTCCTTTCGAAGTTTAATATGTCATAACTTTTGTAATCCGTCTTCATTGGTTTCTGCAAATTATCTTCTGTTGGCGAGCGCTTTCGGACATTATCCATCCTCGTGGCCCCTCGTGGAGTTGAATACAGACAGTGACAGTGAACACATGTATTCGGCCTCGAGGATGTACAATGTCCGAAAGCGCTCGCCAACAGAAGATGGATTACAAAAGGTATGATAGTTCTATATTCATTGGTAGTTATAAAAGTCCTTTAGATTATTCGTAATATGTCTTCAAAGGATATCAAAACATATAAATCAATTTTCACTAGTAACATTTATTTTACGACCCCTATACTTTATCAGGGCACTGGAGCCAGGCACAAATAAATTTGAATCCTATGAAGGTTTTATTTTACTTTTATCTGAGTGTGCCCTTCTTCTTCATCCCTATCTGAGGGAAGAGAAGCAGGGGTCGGGGGTGAGAAGTGCTTGTAAAATCAAAAGGTACCCTTTCCCCGGAGACCTCCCCGCCGTGAATACGGGATTGCTGCCGGGAGCATAATGCATTATTTACTGTTGCTTCTGGTCTTGCGGTTCCATACACAGCTTGGCATTTTTCAAACGGCCATCCCCATCCCTTTACTTGCTTTCTGTGTACCTGTACCCTGTACACGGGGATATAACACAATCCCTCATTCTGGCCCTAACCTTCTGTAGAAATAGTTTCTGCTCGGGTCTTAAATATGAAACAATAAACAGCTTCTTTGCTCACAACTCTTCTCTATAAAATGTGATATATTTCACCTCCAAAAATCAATGTCTAAAGACTGTATTAAATAAATGAATGTAATACTCAATACTCAAACATCGAAGGCTTTTCTTTTATTTCTCATTGAGAAAGATAACCATTTATGTTCCATATTTGTCCACCAACTAGTAAATCAAGCTATTCATAGTAGCACATTAGCACCTAACCTGATCCCACATGCCCTGAATAGAAAAACAACAAAATTATGTATTTATATGTAGGATACACACATAAATGTTCATGTTCACACTCTAGGGCCGGTAAATAAAAAATACAAGGACACCAAATATAGAGAAACAAAAAAAGAAACGTTATGAACGAAGAGGGGAGGAGGTATAAAACCAAGTCTAACTTAAATTATTGTTATATATTCTTTATAATTTGTGGTATACTAAAATATTTGTGTACTATAATCTGTACTTAATATAAACTAAAATTTATAACCTATAAGTTTTGTAGAAAAAATGAAGAGTGTTGAGTGGCCTACAATTAACCTCATATTAGCCACAATAGTGTTATACAGCCAAAATAGTGATATATAGCTAGCCTAGGTGGGCATACGTTTTTTCATAAATGTCTTTTTCGGCTCGCTAAATCATATAATTCATTCATAAGGACATATCTGCAGGCGTAGGAAATCTGTTTACGTAGTTTTAGTATTTCTTACATTAAATTGAATGGGTTCGACAATGGGGTCTGACATTACTTTTAGAAATGTATTCATTGATCAGGCTTTTTGATGTCACTCAGGATATTGTCCTGATTGAAGCTTATGCTTCATCAATTGGGAAACTCGACCAAACGACTGGCGACTTGTGTTAAAGCTCGAGAAGCTCTGTCAAGCTCCCGATGATAGTGCCTTTGACGTCAAAAGGCCAAAATAAATTGTTCAAATTAAAAGCTAACTTAATCACATTAATAAAGTTTCATTATCAATATGTCAACTGTTTTCACTAAGATTCCAAAAACGATTATTGGCGAAATCAATCTTACTTAGTCTCTAAATGGTTTTTTTCTAAAAGTATATATATATAGAAGCAAACCAGGAATCCACTCTGTTCGGTCGTTACAAACAGAAGCACAAAATCCAACTTTGCACTGTGAGCATTCACTGTGACGTACGAGTCAACTACCNTATATAATAGTTATTTAGCTATTTTAATTACTAGTGACCTAACTAGAAAGTCTATGGCTGAGTATAAATTGAGTTAGTTCCAAATCATCCAGTGAGTTATTAAATTATAGAAACAGTATGAATGAATGTGGAATAAAAAAGTAAATAAAACACTCCATATCGCAATTAGAGTGTTAATTGTCTGATGAAAATTACATTGAAATATCGAATTATAAACTAGGGGTTATATCAATATCGGTAGCTAAGGCCATTTAAATTAATTATATTTTTTTATTATTTAATTATTAGCCTCCCATTCAATCACTTAGGGTCATGGAGGGAGGGGCTATCTACAAGTTTCCATCCCATTCTAAACATCCATGGCTCAGGACAAGCTTTTATTAAAAAATAAAAGATTGCCCTGGGCGGGATTCGAACCCGCAGTGCAAGGATCGTGAGGTCGGAACAGAACTCATGAGCTTCCCTGGTGCCCATTAATAATATTCAATACTCAGTTTCTAACTGTAAAATTTGAAATGACAATATGTTGCAAGTATTCTTCATCAAATAAACTTTAAATTCGTTGATAACATCTTTGAAAAAAGAAAAAGAAAAAAACAACAGTAAGAGGAAAATTTAGTTTAATTGCAAACGATGGTAACAAGTAAATGAGGATTCTAGTTCAGAAGTTAAAACCAAAAAAAAAGGCCTTCGAAAATTACAAAAAATCACTGTTGTGAAAAAAGCACTGTGCCCTGTAAATCTTCTGCTACTATGCTAGTATAGTAAGTATAAGTATAGTAGCATATGAAGCAAGTGAAGCCGCTTCAGAAAGGCTTTCCTTTAAAATAAATTGCCTGAGGAATAGTGTTAATTATATCCTAGTGAGGCTCCTCTATCTCGCTGAATGTATAAACACGTTATTAAACCGTTGCCTTCTTATCTTATTAAAATGGCTATCTTTTGATTAAATTAAAAATAAATAAAACAAATTAATTATTTGAGGTGAATTCAAAACAAGAGGAACACAAGCTAAGCTAAGATTATCTTTCCTCGGAAGAAAAAATGCAAATGAAGAAGGACGGACGTGTTCTTGAGAGAACCAACCATTCCTCTGGTGGATGGTGATTTTATGTAGGTTCATTTTGCCTCCTTCTACATGATCAATGTTCCCCAATTATTTATGATCAGCTTTGGATATTGTAAAAAATATTTATATTTCTAAGTATCTAATTTCTTTGCCAATTAACGTGACCCCAAAGGGGTAGATGATTTAGAGGAATTTACATATTACATGATAGTGATTATTATGAAAATTTGTTGTGAATCGTAAATGACACCAGACAAGATTTATTAGTGGATTTTATTGTCTACTCATTTTTCAATATTTTATGTGATCTATAACCATATAGAATTTTATTACTAATAATTTTCTGACATATTTCTGGCATTAACTGAATTTTATAACACAATAATTTAAATTTATTGATGTAATAATTGTTTGTGTCTCTAGATTTTACTACAAATTGCATTATGTTCCTTGGGAATAGACTATACATCGATCGATTAATAGGAAAAGAGTTTTATATTATTTTTTACATTCTTTTTCATTTCACTTTACATATACATACTTATATATTGAAAATATTAAAGTCATTCCCTCAGCAACTGGGTAAACGAAGTGAATTTCTCAGCATCCTAGTCTTTGAATATTTGTATATGAAATTTTCAAATCATGTTAATACCAATCCTACAAAGGAACAATTGAAAAAAAAAAAAAAAAACTTAACGCGTAACATAAATTATAGAAAATTAAATTTTTCATTTATTCCGTTTCATAATTTATTTCCAAACATTAATAATAACGAAGAATGAGCATTATTCAACTGGGTCACCCCATAACTACCTCTCCTCGTTTTAGATTTCAAACACCAGTAAATAAGTTTCAAAATTTGCAAAATGAGTCAACAGTATCGAATATAGCTTTTATATTTTTAAAGGGAATGAAGGGGGAGGGGGGCAACGACTTTCCTCTCGAATTTACATTCTTCTATATGAGTTTTGAAAAATGCTGCAGACGATAAATATTAGGAAATTGCACTTGACAACCATTTTGTCTCTACACTTTTGTTTCTTTCTTAAAGCTGATAATAATGATGTATAAAGAATTTAAATTTGATCTCCTTTTAAACAAACCCTTTTCCCATTCAACAGATTCCAGGTATTAACGAACCCAACACTTTTCTTTGAGTTCAAATACACCTATAAATATGTATTACATTTCGTAGATAAAAACTATAAACTGTTGTCTGTAGATCGTTGATAAAAGTACAAACACGCCTAAATATTTGAGATTATATTTGACTTTGTAAATTTAATCTATATATATNGAGAAGTGCATTCTTATTTGCATTTCATGAATTAATAGCTAGCGTCTAGCCTTTGGCGTGTTATCTCACACTTCTGAGCCGGGAACACCCCTCCAACACACAACTATATGATGAATATATACAATAATTTATTTCTGGCTCTACTGAACTATCGTGTGGGCGTAGCTCTGCCCTTTTATCTCCCCCACCATCAAATTGAAATATTAATTTCTATTGATTATCAGCCTTTACAACATTATGCTGATGAGTTCAATTATTAAAAGCAAGGTTTATTTATTAGAATTCGTTGAGGTAATGTGTTTTTAGGACAAAATGGCAATAGTTTTATTAGCGAGAAATAAAAATATATCGGTGGAATAAATAATTCATTCCGATATTTTAATTTTATATCCATTTCATATTTGCGTAAGCTACTTTTGTGGAAAAAAAAAAAAAAAAACAACAAAAAAAACTGTATCTGAATACCATTAGACGCTCTCCAAGAATAGTTACATAGTTATTTCACTCTGTTTTTATGTAAGATGTCGTAATGGAGTGTGTTACCACAGGGTTGTAACAATCCAAGAATCTATCACTTGCTTAAGCACCTGATGATCCACTAACTCACATTTATATATAGCGAGTGAAGTTCATTTACAAAGGGGATAAGAATAAATTTTTCCTCGAGAAATTCGAACTACCCAATAGGGACTCCTGAAGTTTATTAAAAAAAAAAAAAAAAATTCAAAATGTGCACCAAGAAATAATCTGATTGCACCTTATATTAGTGCCTCTTAAATAACCAATTACCGATCTTTCTCTCAAATATTACACATCTCTCATTTTTAAAAATGAATACTTTAAGATATCTCTTCATAATATTACAATGAATTTCATGTCATTTGAAATAATTTTACAGTCCTCTCATTGAGGGAAAGTTTTAAAAACATTTTGAAACTTAAGTGCACTATTTTACTTTTATGTGTCATGTTTTGTGTATGCATGAATTATTGTGTGCGAGTAATTGTATCAAGCCGTTACGGGTCTTAGAGGCTTTTAAATGAGTTGTGATATACCTAAACCTTTAAGAGATAAACAGTTTATTTGGAAAATCAGAATCCCGTGTGCGAATGGGAAAGTGAGATGATGACTTCACACCTTCTCCAGTGTGCTTAGGTTCTATTATAAACGCGTCCGTTGTGGGTTCATCTATGCCTCCCCTCTCTTGATCGTCCATGACCCAGAGTGACACAGTTACACCCACACACTTATTCTAACACACTGACACATATAAACAACCTTGTATGTCTGTGTGTATATGAATGAGTGTTTAATTATCAGTGTCATCAAACTTTTAGACAGATGCACGAAATACAAACGTGACGCATAAACGTATATTAGTGCACTTGAGTATCAAAATGTTTTCTTAAAGTTTCCCTCAATGACGGGACCGTAAAAGGATTTCAAATGAATGAATATCATTGTCTGAAATGATAAGGGTTAATAGCGCGGGGTTTGAACCCCTTCGTCACTTCCGTCTAATGATATGCAGATTGAGAGAGGCGGGTGCTCGTCAACCGTAAGTAATCCACTAGAGGAATGATTGACTAAGTCATGTTTAGTATTAGGGTTCTCTCGAGGGTGCCTTCGCCCCCCCCCCCCCCCCATCTCTTAGGGTTAATATTGTCTTCTGTTTGCCTTACCTCCATAACCCCTTGGGCCGCCTCACGGAAATAAATTCATCTTCATCCTTCAAAGAAAATTGACTCCCTTAAGACTGCCCCACCCTTACAGGGTTTCAAGAAGCTTTTCAGAGATTTGACTTCACCCCTATTGCAGCAAAATGCCGATGTCCAATATCTTTGTTTTGATGCTTCATTGGTAATATTGTTGCTAATATTAGGGTAGCGCAATTTTGAGTGATTCAGCGTATTGTGAGAACTTAGAAACATAGAAACGATCAACTGTTTTAACTAATGTTTGGGATGTTTGCCTGAGCATCTATCAAAATATTTGTAACTACTTTGTCATTCTTAATTTTGTTTTCAAAATTAATTGGCCAAGATTGCTTTATACGAATAATTTATTATTCACTATTACAATGTTCACAAAAGTCAAGATTCACAGAAAATTGAAAAAAGAAAAGAAAAAAAGGAACAAAGTTTTAAATCACAATAAAATGAAACTAAAGTTTTAAAATAAAACACATACCTTTTCTTATTATTGTCCTTAGAATTTTTTTATTTAATTTCAAATATAAATAACAACGAATTTGTGTATCCATGATTAATTAGAAAATAACTAATCTCATTTCCAAAATCAATCCCTCAAATAGTCTTACAATGTATCATGGTTATAATATAACTAATAATATTAGATGAATTTTGTTGGGGTTCGGTCAAGGTAGATCCAAAAAAAAAAAAAAAATACAAATTTAAAAAAAACGTCTATTATTTCAATTATCTGGCAACGATTCGGCATCGTTCAATTTATCTGTCCCAGCCAGGAATCGAACCCAGGTTCCAGATCTCCTGCTGGACAGAGAGATTTTTTATTCTATTCCCTCGCATTAATTGTTTATAAATATACATATTTCTTTAATGTAAAATATGAATTTATCAAGGGTTATGGGCTTTATACTCCACACTTTCGAGACTTGCCCTAGAAGGTTCTTTTATTTTCCCCAAACGTTTAAGAGATCTGCCGGGAAGTATGAATTAATTCGAGTTCAGTCTTACAATATCAGCCCTATTGATCCAATATCCTTGGTACATCGCTGAGCCCCATCCTCTCCAGGGAGATAGTAAGGCCTTTATCTACATAAGTAAGGCAGATCTCATTCTATCCTCGAATGTAAATAAAGTCATGTTTATCCTGAGCCCCACTCCCTAAAGAACACATTTCTATACCCCCTTATCCCCTCCAATACCTGTGGATATTGTTATTGTCGGGATTGGGGTGTCACCAACAAAAACCAACCTCATATCATTGGCGAGACGAAATGCTAATGGTTTTCTTCTTAGGCTTTATAGAATATTGTAAGGAATAGTTTTCAAATATTTTCTACTCTCTAATTCTTTTACATTATGGTTTTTAAAAAAAATTTTCCCATAAATGTGGTAAAATTATGTATTTTTTTTTCAAGAACATATATAGGATTATCTTTAACGTTTAATTATAAGTTTTGGTCCCAATTTTGGCTATTGTGTTATTACACATTACTCGTGATGCTTTCCACAGAGGTCGGTTGAATGAGTTCAATTAAGGCCAAGAACGTCTGAAAATGAGAAAAGTTTAAAGAAAGGCAAAAATAAAAAACAATCAATATATATTTTGTCATAAGGCTAATAATAATAATAAATAGAATATTTTATAGTTTCATTAAAATTCAATTGCCTAATAATTTTATTTATGAAATGTTGAAAACAAAAAATATTAAAGAAGATATTTAAGAACGTACTAAGAGATTTAAACACCCATCTTCCAATTTTATTTTTAATAGAACAAATTCTATCAGAGGGTCTTTCAGCAAGCCACTGGATTTTTTGCTTATGAAATTTACAGAATAAAATAAGCATAAAATAATTTAAAAAAAAATACTTCAATCTAATTTGTAGGAAAATATTTAGGAATGTAGCTTGGGAGAGTCTAGCATCCACTTTCTTCCCAACTAGCATTGAGCTTTCTTTAAAGAAATATTAGTCTTTATTCTTATTTCTGTTCATCTTGAACGAAAACCAATGGTAAAACGAATTTTACTTAGGTGTGTTATATATATATATAT
>KZ807599.1:263174-283917 GCA_000696205.2 Oncopeltus fasciatus | reverse complement strand
GGGGGGGGGGGGGGGTTATGAGGCAAACAAAATTTTGTAGCCTTAAATTTTTTGTTCATTTCAGTGCTAAGATTATTTATTTTTATTTTCTAACATTTATATTTTATCGCCTATTAAGGAACATATATATATTAGGATATCAAGTCATGTTTTGGTCGTACCCCTACATTTTTAAAAAATATATAAAGTTAATTGTACATTTGGGCTTTGTTATGTAAATTGTTCATGCGATTTCTTTTTGGTTCTAATCGAATGAGAAAGAGGGATAGTTTACAGGAACACCGTATAGTGAATATTGATTGATCGTAGATATCTTTTAGTGTTGAGAAAAAAAAAATAGATGCAATGTTTAATTTTTATCATTTATATTGTTAAGGGTTATGGTTCACTATTATTAAAGAACAGAGATAAATATAGGCTAATTTATTATAACAATAATTACACCTACTAATTATAGCACAATCTACTACAACTACTGTCCTTAATAACTAACAGAAAAATAAATGAATACAATAATATAAATTACTTACAGCTGATAAGTTATTTAATGTGTAATAATAAATTAAATATGCTTATTTACAAAAAGGCCTCAAGATAACATTTTTATCAATGTCATCTATCACTCTTACTGGGACTGCAAAGTTATACCGGGCTGGTCAATCGGGCTGATGCTCTGAGGCACGCGATCTGCCACAAAAACTGACACAGATGTAGACTAACTTATCACTGACTCGGGGGCCGCTGGCGAGCTGCTTTTATACCTTCTTGGAAGGGACAAGACAGTCCTAGAGGATTCTCATCAGGATTTCTCAGTAACCCGACTTATCTTCTATGACCAAAAGAAGCAGATGTCACTTTCAGATGAATTTAGCTAGGATGCTTGAGCGCTTCCCTCCATCACCTACTCCAGATTAACCAAATGCCTACCTAAGGAAAATTCATTTTTTCATCCATTAGTCTTCTGAGCTTTATTTTTCACTCTTGTTCATATTTATTTTTATGAAAGATGGGTAATCAGTTCCTTAGCCAATTTCGGGAGATCATATTTACTATTACAAATTCTTAAGATTTATCTTATATAGATAATAATATTTTATTACTTAGTATTGTTATAGGAATATAATAGTCTGTCACATTTAAATTGGTTTTGTCGAAATACAAGTGTGGAGATTTAGTAGAGAGCAGCTTATCGGATTTTGGACACTATTGTACATCCATCTCACAGAAGTTTCCCCCTACGATGCTGCTGCGAACTCACGATCTGCGACGGACGTCTGCTAGGGCTGGCACGTGTAGAAGGAAGGAATCGAAGGCCGGGCTCTTTAGAAGGAGAGAGGGAAGACAAGTGCGTGCCGCTGCTGGGGGGAACAGGCCCCCCATCCGCCTTTGGGAAAATTTCAGGTCACGTCCTCCGGAAAAATCACCTACCGCCCCCCCCCCCCCCCCCCAACCACCACTTCTCTCTGTAGGGTGGGGCCCGTCATCAATCCGACCGAGCTACTCATCCCTCCAGCACAAGGAGGTTATAGTCCTGCTATATATTCGAGGACTAGGAAAGCTCATTTCTACTTCTATTAATTCAGAGAGTACAATAAGCCATTGTCACATTCTCTATGGTTTGATTCGGTCCCATGTGCACTTTCAGAAAATCGAATTTCATGACTGTAAAGATACGACGGAAGAAAGTTTTCAGTGCCTGGGCCATTTTGGATCAAGAGCAGTGTTGTGAGGATTTCATTCTATCATAATTAAATCATAGAATTGCAGTATTGGAGACTTTCTAATGAACTATCCTCTTCAATAAACATTATCTGCAGAAGGAAACAAATAATGGACAATATCTGAGGTTAATAGTTAACAATGTAATATTTATTTATTTATTTCTAATAGCCCTTAATACTGACCCAATCGAACACTGATTCTGAACACTTTCTTGTTGGTTTGTTAGGAATGTGAGGATCAAGTAAAATAAAAAGTGTACTTCGTTTTTATAGTCTTACTTTTGCTTACAACTTTATAATACATATCAAGAATACATAAATTACAATTCGGAGTAAGCATTCATTCTCAGTTGGGGTGTTCATATTATTTTCTAAAAAAATTTAATTCTCGCCCGCAATTGACTAAGATAAAAATTAAGTTGGTAGTTATGACCTACGGACAAAAAGATCCTCACAGAGAATTTCCTTTTTCTTCTCTTTCGTCCTGGACTCTTTGAGCAATTCTTACTCAAATATTAAGTGGAGTAGTAGTGGTTATAAAATATGTATAGTTCTCTTTTCTGAAATTGAATATTAGAGGAGATGGGTTCCGAAAAGGAATTATCTCGGTCGTATCAGTTTAGGGGCTGTTTTGCCGGAATAAAGCAGCATTTATCGACTAGCGGAATGTCGACGGGGAGAGCGCTCCCTCTAGCCCACTAGGATCTTTATGTTACGGTTATGGGGCAGCTGGAGTGTGGCTCTCCGACCCATCGATATTCGCCTGGCGTACCCGCGTCAGACTGACCCTCCTGAAGGTACGAGTGTATACCAAGACTGATCTCTCGGGCCCACTAAGGATCAGCTGATGGCGGCATCCCTCCTCTTTTGTCGAGCGACCGGGGTGGAAGAATGTCTGTGCTGTTGGCCGACTTGTCCCCGTCATCGAGTCGGCCAGCCTTGGACCAATGTCGTCGATTAGAGATTTTGAATTAGCGACAGCCCATAACAACAACAATTTTCTGTGAACGATAACTTATTCTTTATTCAACGTTTATTATGTTACTCAATATACGTACATACATACATACAGTCGCACACATATACATTGTATCAAATTAAAATGCAAATTAGAATCGTAAAATAGGAACGAAAGATAATTAAGTCTGTAATTATGACCATTTACTTATTCCACATACATTATATGTTACATCTTATCAGATTTCCCGTAATGTAATCAATTTATTTTTATCCACACTAACAAGGAATTTCTTCGTTTTACTTTTATGAGAATTAAAAAAAAAAAAATTGAAAAACTATGTGTGTGTGTGTGTGTGTGTGTGTGTGTGTGTGTGTGTGTGTGTGTGTGTGTGTGTGTGTGTGTGTGTTCGCACATACACATAAATTACCTATTTGCCATAGGTCTTAGTGANTGAGTATATATATACACCTACCCTTTAACATGGGAGAAAAAATATACAAATCCTCTCCTCTTGAAAGAAAATACATATTATACATGTAAAACTATGAAGTAAATAAATGCATAAATTTAATCCATAATACATGTTAGTTATTTATCTCTCACATATAGATAATAAAAGCGATAAATGCCCTAAAAGGTTGATTGATCCAAAGAGATTAAGAGGGAAGTGAGTTGATATATGTGTGTAATGTGAAAGAGTCGGTAATATTAAGCCGAAATTTAATAGATATCGATAATATACAAACCCAATCTTGAATTGCTTACAAAAATTGTATATGAACTTAATATTACAATAACTATTTTGTGTATTAAATTTCAGGTGTCACATTTATTTTAAATATTACTGAGAAACAACTAAAGATATACTTTAACTACTAACAAAATAATTAAATTTAATATATTTTCATTTTATTTTGAATAAAGAACATATGTTTTTCATTATCTGTAGAGATTTCTACATAAGAACGTAAAGGGCTTGGATATCATCAAGTGTGAGATCTAGCAATTAACCATACTTTCATAGGCACCTTTGACACTGTAGGAGTTCAGACGACCAGCTTGTTGCAAATCAAAGCGAAAGGCTCCTCTATATTGCCGAACCAATCGTTATGGCGGACCCAGGCTTATCAGGAGGGGGGGGGGGGATCGTTAGAATTGACAAGTTCCACCGTTCGTTCCCAATGAGATATATGTTGAACAAATCACGACAAGAGGCCCTGGACCGGGCGCGGCGGGGGCTCTACCCCTGCTATCAGCCACATGTAAGCCCCATGACTACATATAAATATCACGAAGCGTGCCCTTATAACAAGCTGTTGAACGGGCCCCGCTATCAATGAATCTGTCTGTCTGTCTGTCCGCTCGTGAGCTTTAAACAAACAATCCCACACATCCGAGGCCCATTCCTGTTAACCCACCTCTCTGTTGACGTGTTAGAAATTAAAAGAGTTGGGCTCTCCTAAAACAATTTATGGGAGGATTTTAAGCTGGGGAAATACTTCACAAAATAATTCTATAATCCAAGCAACCTATTATTGTATTAAACACTTTACTATTTCCCATAAACTTACAACCTTCGCGGCCCTTAACACAAGTATGTGCTAAGGGAGTGGCAAGATGACTCTGTATCACAATTAACAGGTGCCAGTTCCCAGAAGCCATGTTTATTGACAGTATTCATTCCAGTTTTGGATATATCCAATTAATTTGTCGTATACAACAATTGACTTATAATGTCTTGTTCTGGTTTGGAGAATGATGATACTGAAAATCCTTAAGTGCCTCTCTTATTGATAATTTAAGACAAATCAGCTAAATAGAGTGAAATATAATTATACAATGTTATTTACTGCAAGTTATAGTCTTTAACATTTAATTTTCTTGAAAAGGGAATATTGAAGAAATTATGTCATATAGGTTGGCTAGCTTCTCCTCGGCGTATTGGACTGGGTCAATATCCTTACGACACTTTCCCACCACTCTCTTTTTCTTGTGTTCATTATTAAATTCTTGATTCAGTCATCTTTTAATTTAAATTTGCAGACCTGCGATGGCATATGCTACATTACAGATAAAAACCGTGGACATGGACAATTTTCAATCCCCGAACAATTATCTTGCATGTTTTTTTCTTCAAATTGGAATGTTATACTGGGGTAATACGTTCGTTTACTCATATTTGTGATCCTTCAAAATTTATTTACATCTCCATACCTTCAATGCAAAATAAAATAAGCAATACATTAAATTGTAGCAATGACTGTCAAGGATAATTCGGAACTGTACGTAGATACACAGTTATTAAATATTGGTTTTATATTTTTATTTAATTTATTTTTTTTGGTACCTTAAAGTTCTTAACAAATAACATTATACTTTTATGAAAATCTTTTTTTTCCTCATTTTTTTAAAAATTGCTGGGTGATTTTATCTTTTAATTCTTTTAATCGTTTAGGATGGGATTTATTTTTTAGTTTATCATTGGATTTTGACCCTGGAAATACTCTGTTCTTTTTTTTTTTTTTTTTTAAATGCCCAAACCTTATTAATATTCATGTGTGGCAGATGGATTGTTATTTCGCACGGGGAAAGAAAAACTTTCACAAAAGGACAAAGTCAAACGAAAGAACTCCGGTAATTGAAAAGACCTCTATTCCTAAACAGTGATCTCCAACCGTCAAGACTCCTTGAAAAAGGAAACCGATTGTTACCTTGATAGTGATGGACTTAAAAACTATGGAAACTTGAAGAAAGGAAAAAAAAAAACAAAGGTAGGAGGCAAAGGGCCTAGCTAGTGTTTTTATTTTTATTTTTATTTTAGACTTTTATTTTTGTTTCTATTTTTTTTTCACCTCTCAGCTAACCAATTATCATTCTCAGCTTGCAGAAAAGAAGTAGAATGGGAGAAAGGCAGAGAGAGAGTGTGAGGGAGGAAGAATGAGAGGGAGAGATTGAGGGAGGAGGGAGGAGAGAGAGAGTGAGCGAGGAAAAGAATGACGAGAACATGCTCCGACAAGTCAGTTTTTTCTAGTTTCGAGCGCAGGTCGAGATAGTCCGAAGAGCTGAAAATTCGTTTTCCGGACCTCCGATTAATTAGTGTGTATTTCTTTCAATAGGCTCGCTGCCAGTTAGTGGCTTCTTGTACCGCCTGCTTCTTCACTTGCTACAAATCCTTGTCTCAAAGAGCTTTTGAACCAACGCCGTTATATCGACTAGGTAGAGTGTAAACGCGCTCTTGCGTCTTTATTTTTTTTAAAAAGTGCCACAACAGGCCACATAGGCCCCGGGGGGAAATACATGTAAAAGATGTATTTGTTTTAGACCCATTGCACTCTAGAGAAGGCTTGTGATCAGCGCTCCGTTCTGGCCGCCTGATTTTTTTCCCATTCAATGAAGAATGGTACCCAATTAGGGCTGGGTGTTATCTAGAAGCAAATCAGGAACAAACAGAAGCACAGAAAGGAAGAAAAATTGTGAGTATTGAACCTCAGGCCTTTGGCCCGGGAGTCTTGTACCTTAACCACCAGACGTTTTAAAGATTTATTTTCAGATTCGCAACAATTTTTGTTTTAAAGGAAAAATTTTATCGACAGAAATAACCAGTAACAAAATTCAATTTTATTATAGCGAGGTTTATGACTTGTCTTTAAGTAGAGTTTTGAATGTATGATGCAAATAATAGTTAACAATTTTTGCAATAATTTTATTTATCATTTTAATAACAAAGTAAAATTAGAGAATCGGAAATACTATCAATGAAAGTTACTGGCAGATATAATCTGATTATTTAAATATAAAAACCTTTATATCACTTAAAAGTTTATGAATAGAATACTATTTAAATAATTCTAAATAAAATAGGTCTAACATTTATGTATTCATATTCACACATTCGCATTAATTTTAACATATAACCAGAAAGTTTTGAATTTTTTGTTTCAACTATTAGAGATTCTTGGAATTTTGGGATAGGATGAATTTTTCTTTGACGAACATTACAACTTTAAAAGGAGAGTTTGTTGACCGTAGATATTATTCTTAGATGATTTTAGTTGGGGTTCGGTCAAGGCAGATCCAAAAAACACAAATTTAAAAAAATGTATTAAAAAATACATTTTTTAAATTTGTGTTTTCTGGATCTACCTTGACCGAACCCCAACTAAAATCATCTAAGAATTAGAATTTTAATTAATAATATGAATTTTATCTCGGATAGGAAATAGTTTTTTTAGTTAAAGGAAAAGATACGTTTAATAAGTATATTGCAAAGTTCCTCACAGTATTTCACGGCTGAGGATTTCATACCTGCCGTATGAACCGTGAATAAATTGGTATAATTAATTACTGTAATACGTGAGGCGCCTGTCTATAATGATAGAGAAGTGCATTCTTATTTGCATTTCATGAATTAATAGCTAGCGTCTAGCCTTTGGCGTGTTATCTCACACTTCTGAGCCGGGAACACCCCTCCAACACACAACTATATGATGAATATATACAATAATTTATTTCTGGCTCTACTGAACTATCGTGTGGGCGTAGCTCTGCCCTTTTATCTCCCCCACCATCAAATTGAAATATTAATTTCTATTGATTATCAGCCTTTACAACATTATGCTGATGAGTTCAATTATTAAAAGCAAGGTTTATTTATTAGAATTCGTTGAGGTAATGTGTTTTTAGGACAAAATGGCAATAGTTTTATTAGCGAGAAATAAAAATATATCGGTGGAATAAATAATTCATTCCGATATTTTAATTTTATATCCATTTCATATTTGCGTAAGCTACTTTTGTGGAAAAAAAAAAAAAAAAACAACAAAAAAAACTGTATCTGAATACCATTAGACGCTCTCCAAGAATAGTTACATAGTTATTTCACTCTGTTTTTATGTAAGATGTCGTAATGGAGTGTGTTACCACAGGGTTGTAACAATCCAAGAATCTATCACTTGCTTAAGCACCTGATGATCCACTAACTCACATTTATATATAGCGAGTGAAGTTCATTTACAAAGGGGATAAGAATAAATTTTTCCTCGAGAAATTCGAACTACCCAATAGGGACTCCTGAAGTTTATTAAAAAAAAAAAAAAAAATTCAAAATGTGCACCAAGAAATAATCTGATTGCACCTTATATTAGTGCCTCTTAAATAACCAATTACCGATCTTTCTCTCAAATATTACACATCTCTCATTTTTAAAAATGAATACTTTAAGATATCTCTTCATAATATTACAATGAATTTCATGTCATTTGAAATAATTTTACAGTCCTCTCATTGAGGGAAAGTTTTAAAAACATTTTGAAACTTAAGTGCACTATTTTACTTTTATGTGTCATGTTTTGTGTATGCATGAATTATTGTGTGCGAGTAATTGTATCAAGCCGTTACGGGTCTTAGAGGCTTTTAAATGAGTTGTGATATACCTAAACCTTTAAGAGATAAACAGTTTATTTGGAAAATCAGAATCCCGTGTGCGAATGGGAAAGTGAGATGATGACTTCACACCTTCTCCAGTGTGCTTAGGTTCTATTATAAACGCGTCCGTTGTGGGTTCATCTATGCCTCCCCTCTCTTGATCGTCCATGACCCAGAGTGACACAGTTACACCCACACACTTATTCTAACACACTGACACATATAAACAACCTTGTATGTCTGTGTGTATATGAATGAGTGTTTAATTATCAGTGTCATCAAACTTTTAGACAGATGCACGAAATACAAACGTGACGCATAAACGTATATTAGTGCACTTGAGTATCAAAATGTTTTCTTAAAGTTTCCCTCAATGACGGGACCGTAAAAGGATTTCAAATGAATGAATATCATTGTCTGAAATGATAAGGGTTAATAGCGCGGGGTTTGAACCCCTTCGTCACTTCCGTCTAATGATATGCAGATTGAGAGAGGCGGGTGCTCGTCAACCGTAAGTAATCCACTAGAGGAATGATTGACTAAGTCATGTTTAGTATTAGGGTTCTCTCGAGGGTGCCTTCGCCCCCCCCCCCCCCCCATCTCTTAGGGTTAATATTGTCTTCTGTTTGCCTTACCTCCATAACCCCTTGGGCCGCCTCACGGAAATAAATTCATCTTCATCCTTCAAAGAAAATTGACTCCCTTAAGACTGCCCCACCCTTACAGGGTTTCAAGAAGCTTTTCAGAGATTTGACTTCACCCCTATTGCAGCAAAATGCCGATGTCCAATATCTTTGTTTTGATGCTTCATTGGTAATATTGTTGCTAATATTAGGGTAGCGCAATTTTGAGTGATTCAGCGTATTGTGAGAACTTAGAAACATAGAAACGATCAACTGTTTTAACTAATGTTTGGGATGTTTGCCTGAGCATCTATCAAAATATTTGTAACTACTTTGTCATTCTTAATTTTGTTTTCAAAATTAATTGGCCAAGATTGCTTTATACGAATAATTTATTATTCACTATTACAATGTTCACAAAAGTCAAGATTCACAGAAAATTGAAAAAAGAAAAGAAAAAAAGGAACAAAGTTTTAAATCACAATAAAATGAAACTAAAGTTTTAAAATAAAACACATACCTTTTCTTATTATTGTCCTTAGAATTTTTTTATTTAATTTCAAATATAAATAACAACGAATTTGTGTATCCATGATTAATTAGAAAATAACTAATCTCATTTCCAAAATCAATCCCTCAAATAGTCTTACAATGTATCATGGTTATAATATAACTAATAATATTAGATGAATTTTGTTGGGGTTCGGTCAAGGTAGATCCAAAAAAATACAAATACAGAGTCATGGAAATGTGAACTCCGGGACAGGACATCCCCTCTCGTCTTCATGATAGCCCAGAAGATGGCTTACAATGTAAGCCGAAACGTCGGCAGATACACTTTTTTTTTTTAAAGATACACTTTTTTTTAAATTTGTATTTTTTTTGGATCTACCTTGACCGAACTCCAACAAAAATCATTTAATAATAATACCTACGGTCAAAAAACTCTTCTTTGCACATATAAATAATAGTATATTATTTATTTTTGGTTTTACACTACATAATCAGATAGCTAATAGCTCATCTTGGTTCTTCCTATTGGATTAATGCAGAGAGAATCTACGTCTCTACATAAGAAGATCAACATTCTTTAAACCAAGTCAAACTTTCTAATTGTAAAATACGTCTATCAGATTTTTTTTCTGTATAGCTACTCAATTTAACCCTACACGCTCATGTAAAAAATAAAATTGTTAAGTTGGTTGTTACATGATAATATTAAGATGTACGACTCAAGTTTGTTGATTATTTTGATTAGCTATTCCCTTACTTCATGAAATTACTTATTAAGTGCATTTAGAACCCATACTTTCAAGTGTATCTTCACTAGTTAAGGGGAGGTTAATTAGACTACAAATTTATTTCACAAATTGATTTTTCATTTTAAGTAAATGAAATTAGTGTGAATTTCGCAAGTGAAAGACTGACCAGTGCCTGTCCACACATTTTGGAAGCTACCCCTGCCTATATTTCCCAGCGCAGTTAACCATAAACTATAGTACTCTAGGGGGGGGGGGGGGTTGTAAATTGGTGAAATTGTCCGGCCTTGTTTCGACTTAGAACAATGAATTATGCGAGGCCTTTCGAACAAGGAAACGACAATTCCCGTGTAAAACGCCTGTCTGGACACTTTCCTCTTGAAGGGAGCGCGTTACAAGCAGCTGTGATGAGTCAAACTGCTTAGGAGGAAACAGCCCGTCCTAGATTTATGCTAAAACTTCCTTTTGTCTCGCACTCATTCATCAATATTCAACCTGATGAGGAAGAATATTGATTAGCTTACCCGTACATTATTTGTACTCTTAATGTTTAGAAATATTTGAATTTATATTTGAACTTTACAAATCATTTGAACCTTTTACACATTTACCGTTTCTTCTTCCGGGTTGGACCGTGTCAAGTTTTTGATATTTGCCGAGCTTTCGCACATCATGTGATGGCTTCTACAGGACTGAAAAGAGAAATATCAAAAACTTGACACGGTCCAACCCGGAAGAAGAAACGGTAAATACATCTGACGACCGTCGAAGCCTACGTGAACATCTTTTACACATAGTTTTTTTTTTTTTTTAAATATAAAGTTTAAGCTTCCCTTTTATCCACTTAGGTTTATTGAGGGAGAGGCTATCCACAGGTTCCCACCCTATTCTACAACAGGACAATCTTTTATTTATCAAAAAGAGCTTGCCCAGAGCGGATTCGATCTCGCAGCCTTAGGATTGCGAGACCTGAACGGATCCCTTGATCTACTTTGGTACCCCTTATTTAATTTTAATATTTCCTATTTATCCCTTAGTATAATTGTATGATATGAAACTAATGTCATCCCCCCCTCCCATATTAAACTCTTAAACTCCTTATTTTATATTAAGCATTTTCACTTGATACCAAAACTTTAAATGCTGCTTGTCCGTTGTGTCTTTTTAATTGTGAAATTTTTTTTTTTACTAAGTCTTTGCAATTGCAACCGTGATATATTCTAGTTATTGACCTTCATGTATTATTAAAAATAAAGTAAATACAATTTAATGTGAGTACTTATACATTTCTTATTTTGAAAAAAGTCATAAGTTAGTTTGTTAATGTGAGCTTATATCCACTTAAAATTTCTCATTCCCGCTTAAACACTTAGTCATTATGGCATAATTAGAAATTTTTTAAAATATCCAAATAAACTGTTATGTGAGACCTGTTCTAAAAGACGATTTTCAAGGAACATTCTAAAATATCACTTCTTAGGTTAGTTCTTAAACTCCCGTCTTAGATAGTTGGGGCGATTCCCTTTAGCAGAACGGATTATTTTCCAAATGCTATTCTTTGCGACAGTGCTGACTCTATTTCCTGAAGGAGTGAGCCGTGGACGTAGGAACATTGTGTGACTCTCCGCCATTGCACAACCGGTGAGTTACCCAATGGAGTTGCACATTTTTCTATTCCGATTCCCCCCATTATTTCATTAACGATTCATTCATCGTCTGCTCAGATGTGAGTTGTGGAACTTCGGACAGCATAATTTGCTAAAATTTTCTATTATGAAAAGGAGTTTATTAGCATAGATATTTACGAAGCGGCCTGGGGGGTCGGTCAGTCGAATCGTTTCTGTTCCCCTCGAGTCTTTGTCAACGCATCATTTCTATGACTCAGAAATCAGAGAATTACAATTAATATTATTTTGAAAAATAACTAATCACACTGCTACATGAGCAAATTCTAAGTTTATTAGTCTTAGTTTATTTGTTATAAATGCCTAAACAGAAAGTCATTTTTTGTAATTTAAGAACACTACTTGGAACCTTCATTGTAAATTTATTGTAAGAAGTACAAACTTGACTAGTTTAAGAGATCTATGAGAATTTTTTTAGGAGATTTTCCCTGAGGTAATTAAGCTATTCATGTGACAATGACGTGATTTTTTAAATGATTTTTTTACACATTCTATTTCTTAATTTTTTTGCCGATCTTACTTAGGGTAACTAAAAATAGCAACCGTTCAAAACTATATAAATATATTTATCTCATGTGTACAAAGAAAAAGTACAGATATTTATATAACATTTTAGATAACAATTTAAAATCACAATATCTTCGTTATTATTAGCGTTCCGAAAAAGTGTAGAACGTAATTTTTAGTATAATTGAATTTTGAACTATTACATGTTTTTTTTTTTAATTAGGTCAATGTTGATCCAAAAATACAATTTAAAAAATCTTCAGGGCTTTCATAAAGGCTAGAGAGTTCTATGTGCCACTTGTATCGAACGTTCATGGCTGGTTAAGTCATGAACATGTAATATAAATATATATTTATATATATAAATAAATATATATATATATATTATTATTACCTATCAAGGTAAAAAATTAATTTATAAGACATTTATGTTTTGAATCATTTATTAGAAAAACTCCTATTTGGTTAGATATTTAAGAATGTAACTACAAAAGAATTCGTCTCAGTGATCCTTTAGTGAACTTACCGTTTAAATAATTTTTGTCTCCAGCTTTTAATGTCAAATAAGTCATTTATGTCTATTTCTAATGGATCATAGGAAATCTACTTCAGTTATGCAGCTCCATGCAATTTCTACAGCTATGAAGGAATGTTTTTTTTTTTTTTTTATCTAAACTTTATTATTTACAATTAGTAATATGAATTTACTTATTATCAAGAAAATATTTTTCAAGTATAAGTATTAGTAAAATTATTAATGCTAATATTCATTTGCACAAAAGAAGGGCTCAAATGCATTGTCATTAATAAAGTTCAGATTTGTCATATTAGAAGTTAGATTAAATTTATGGAAGAAGCCATTTCGGGTAATTAGAAAGAGATTGAAGTTTCTCCGAGTCTTCTCGCAGAAATTTGAGTTCTTTGTATCTTAAAATGTATAAACTAATATTATAAATAGTATAACAATAAAATGGTATAATCAATAAAAAAATAAGTAGTTTTAAAGTATATACAATTTTACCTACACATTTTTAAAATTTCCGTATATTTCATAGTGTTTTAGCTAAGTTTTAGGCAATATTGGCTAAAACTTACAACTAACTAATTCATAGCTTAGATTTTGTAGCATTATTGGATATTCGTAATTGACCCCTTTTTTTGATGCCATTTACTACAATGTAAATTTGTTTTGGTATAATTTATGTTTGTATGCTCATTTGTCTGATGGAATAACATACTTGTTAGTATTATAAATTGATTAAAATTTATTTTTCATTTATGATTAATAATATTTAAAAGCGAAATGTACAGAAGAAAAGTATAATTAATGAATTAAATTATTAAATGCAATAAAAAAAGGAAAAAAACAAAACAGGAATATACGATGTCTCGTTTCTGAAATATTTTTTCTAGAATACATCTTATATCCCAGTCATGGGAGATACATATTTGCGGAGACCTTGTCGTGTGCGATAAACACTAACGAACACAGTGTATTCCCCTGTACGACACATAAGTTTGTTATTCCTATTACTGTAACCTCTAGTCGACGCTACTCGGCTCTGTTGACTCAGGGTGTGAACTTCCGCTCCTGTAGTTCTTCTTCATTTACAGAATTCCCCCTCAAGTTCTTCAACATACTCAAGATTTGCTTAATTCTGAAGCAATACCTTTCAGGTGATTGTGTGTCTTCACAAAATTTTCTACACTGTAGAAATGTATCTCCAAAGAATTTTCTAAATGCGTCTAGTCTGCATTTTGGTGAAGTCGAAATTACAACGTTTTTCAAACTATTCTTGTTTGGATTGTGTGTGTGTGTGCGTATTGGATACACTGTAATAGAATAATCGTCTAAAAAGGAGAATTTCAATTTCTACCGCCATTTATAGGTTACTATGGGCTAGAAATAGAGCAGGAAAACAGGTAATATTTTTATTTGACAGATCGGACTAACTGACCTAAATAAAAAGATAAAAAATTTAAACGGTCTCATTATTGGACAAAATCGGACGTGTGCTGACTTCACACCTTCTCTAGTGTATCTTATATCGCGAATAAGCACATTCTTGACTTGTGCTTCCACTCTAGGCCTCTATAGCCTGTTGTGTGGCATTTTTTCTTTCTTCTTAATTTGTAAACGTATTCAAAAACTAAAAATAGCTACTGCTTGTTGTAAGTGGATGGTTAAGGTTATTTATGTTCGTCCAGTAGGAACACCGACGCCAGGTGAGAATGACTACCCCACTGATAGATTAGGAGCGAGTGAGCCCCGAGGGCGAGGCTGGATCACAGTGATTCACTCGTAGCAGCTCCCGGCAGTCAGGTAGTGAATGAGTGCGGCCGGCGGATGAATGGGCTGCCAGGGCCTAATCGTATGAACTGCCCCGGGCGATCACGCGACAACCACATTTACATACTGCCTCTCTATGGGGACCGCCCCAACACCGCTTCCTCTGCCTTCGGAGAGCAAGATTGGTGGGGGGGAGGGCATCAGTGCTCTCGCTTGGAGCACCTCTCCCCATTATGATATATATCTTGGATCTGAGATATATCTTGGAGGGTGAACTGGCATACATTATTCCGAGCAGGCTTCCGCCATATGCTGGGAAGAGAATATATTTGAGATTCCAATATGCAGTACCATTGCGTTTCCTGGAGGGTGATTAAGCAGCGCCCCCAACCTTCTGCTTTGAGTAATTAGAAGCTCCTGGGACTACAGATTTTGTCAAGTCTGGTAAATTTCTTCAATGAATCTCTGGACTGTTGCTTAAAGTCCATAAAGAAAGGAAGAATTACTCCTGGGCATTCATACCGTCGATGGTTAGTGAAGTCCAGTAGCCGAGAACGGTAATAAATCTGTTGGTATAGAAGAGGTGTTACCGGCTGCCTGCCTGAGGGCATATACTCGGCGAGTCTCTGCGCCTCGCCAACAGGTGGCAGCTCGTACCGCCTCGGGCAAACCACAGCCCACGAGCTCCTAGCGCCACCAGCGGCTCTTTGTCATGCTAATAGTGCCCCTAACAACTCCCTGCTACACAAAATTTAACCTTTGTATACTCAATTTCACACAAAATCTCCAACTCATCAAATTTTTTTTTTTTCAATTTTTTTTTGTGTGTCTTTTTGCACAATTTTAATTTAGTTTTTAATTAATTATTTCATTCTTGATACAATGGTTTTGATTTTTTAAATTCCTTCATTGATTATTTATAAGTCTGATGTTGATTCGACATACCACTTACAAAATGATCTAGGAAGTGAGAAGTTATCATCTTTTCTATGCACTTTCGGCCACTGTTTTCGCTTTTCTTGACTTTTTGAATTTTGGCCGGATCTCTTCCCCCTCCCCATCCAAAAACAGCATCAATCTTGCAACTTCGGTTAATAAATATAATAGAAATATTGACTGTAAAACCTTAATGAAAAGCATAATCTGTCATGAATTAAGGGAACTATCTGGAATTCTCAAGTCGGTTCTGGTGATGCGAGTCTCGCTCCAGTCCCAAGAAATATGAGCCTACACAATGCCACAGACATTTAGCATTTGGTGGTACTTCTCCCGTACATTATGGAGAGCCTTATGTCACAAGATGGTAATCTATGACTGGTAAAATGCCTCCTGCCAAAAGTAGGCGATCCCAAAGACTGAGTCATTTCTGAAAGCATTTAAATGTTCCTACGAGCCCTTCTTAAAGGGGTTACGTCGGGAATTCGAGAGAGCTGTTCTTATTCAAAACATGGCTGAGCTGTGGGGTACCGACAGAGGAGCCTCCTTTTCATAGGAGATGAGAAGTGTGAGAGGTGGTGAGGAGAAAGAATAGTGCCGTGTGGAGGCGAGGGAAGGAAAGCCTGGAAAAAAGGGAATTACCATATGAAACAGCAATCCTAGCACGTGGTCATTCTGGAGCCCGAGCTCTGGAGGCTCCTCCAGTCCGGTCTTATCCAGAAGATTGGACCGTCACAATGGATCGGCCCCTTTGAACCTTTCCCTAGGATTTGTCACTCAGTCAGAGCTCATCACGCCTGAACCCTTCTATGAAAAAATCTGTCCGTAATATGAATGGTTATATCTTTCTTCTTCAAAACTAAAACCAACTGGAATTGTCAGTCGAGTATTTATCATCAAAAGACCTTAGAAATTTCCAAGCAAATCAGTCTCGTCTTCACACAGCCTTCAAGCTTTGTTCACTCCTGATTATTCATTTAAATGGTTTCCTTTCTCTGGGACATTTGTTTCTGCCTACGTTGGATAACCTATGAAAAAAGAACAACAAGAAAACTAAGTAGATTTCCTTTGTTTCATTAAGATCGGCATAAATATGAGCTTCGTGATCTTAGATGCCGGAGAAAATAATTAGGGATCAAGGGAAGATCGATCTGCCGTCAACATAGACGGTTTTCGGTCTGCCCAGTAGAGTGGAGGAAGCGCTCGGTCATCATAGTTACAATAGTGAATGTCTTCCTTAAAACGGATTTTGTGCAAAAATCGTATGGGACATAAATGTTCTTCATTTTACATTTGTTATGCCTCATAAACTCTCTCGTGATAGTATATTATTTTTTTAGGTTATTTTATTTATTTAGAAATTACATCCTGCACAGCGTGCATCTTGCAATGTGCTCTCATAGTATACAATAAATAATAATAATAATGTACAACATACACCATATAGTAATTAAAAAAAAAAAACAACTTAAAAAAAACAAATAATAATAATTAAGTAAAAAAAAAAAATTAATCTAGCATGTATTTCGCTCGGTGGAGAAGCTGCCCAATGGCAGTACTCCTAAAGCACTATTTACAATTGTTTGTTTTATTGTTTTTTTCAATTCTTATTGGGAAGTGTTGGCAATGATGAGGTCACGCGGCCATTTCCTATTCAGGCGGCGTGGTGGTTTATTAGGATGGGTAATACTAGGTAGAGTTTGGGCTAGAGGATTGGGATGCATGGAAAGGACTGATAACTTCTTTTACAAACGGGATTTCAAGGTCATTGTGGAGTAAGGAGTTGGTTACGTAATAGGGTGTATCAACTATGATTCTTAGGGTTTTGGATTGGAAGGACTGTTTTCTTTGGATGTTGGATGGTTTAGCAGTTCCCCACAGTTCAACTCCATAAGTCCAAATAGGTCTCAACAGTGTCTTGTAAAGAGTTAGTTTGTTAGTCACAGTTAAAGTTGACTTGCGGTTTAGCAGCTTGTAAAGTTGTCCAAATCTCCTATTTAGATAGTAATATTAACACAAATATCATAATCTTAAGTTTTTGCCTTCCACTAAAGCACCCTCTTCCCCATCCTATTTCGGTCAAAAGTTCCTTCAATGTTTTAAAATATAAAGCCTAAAAACCAACTTTGGTTACTATATATTAAAAAGAATGGGATTCACAAAATTCTCGAAATTACATTTGTAATATTTACCTTATTACCTTAGAATATAATTGTTATAAAATTACATTTGACGCATAATACTTTTTATTTTTTTCCAAAGAAATAAACGTTTTTCATGTAAGTATGTTTTATGTACTTTTCCTCATAGTAATTAATAAATCTCAAACAGTCTGTATTAAAAAAAAAAAAAGAAATACCAAATTTGCGATTTTATTATAAAAAATTGTATATGCTATATGTGTGTGTGTGTGTGTTTATATGTAATATAAAAACAAATATGATTTATTTTTTATTATATTTATAATGCTAAACCTAAATAAAGCTAATATTGCGTAAAGGAAATCACTGAAATCTGCTATAAATTAGAATATATGTACAAAATAAATAATTAGGAATCCGGAAAATAGAAAACATTTATCTTTTTTTTCGAAATTCTTAAAGAATGTGTAATATTTTGAAAAGTTGGATTCCTTTGCAAGGAAGCTTTGTGATGTTCCTTGGTGAAGGAAGTTTAACGGCGCTGTTGGAGCACGGTAAGGCCTGAACGGCTCGCGGAAATCTGAGCGTCGCCATCTTATCTACTGGGGAGGATCTGTCGCACAGACACACTTCCTCATCTACCGCCGTATTAAAATGTACGCGGAGGAGAATATCGTGTCCCAGGGACAGATAACGAAGGTAAACCACGCTGTCCTATTACCTTCTTCAGAGCGCTCTTCTCCTACAGAACAAGAACAAAGAACAAACCCCGACAAAGGGGGCCAGCCTATTTTCTTTTGTACAAATTTTCTTGGTTTTGTTCTCTCTCTTCGTTGCTCTCACCCTGTCCACTTCCCTCTCACCCCCTTCCACCACACACACACACTCTCTCACCCTCTCTCTCTCTCTCTCTCTCTCGTTTTCTTTTTTTCTCGTCTTGAAGCTTTTGTCTGACGGAATCATATTCCTTTTCGTTTTTCAGTCTTCCATCTTTTAGTTCCTGCGATAGAGTGTCTCCGTACTGAATATAGGTGTATGTGACTTTGTTTTCTTTCCTTCCAACCAGTATTTCTATTATTTACGTTTAGTCATGTTAGAAGTCGAACGCTAGAGCTTGAAGTGTTGATTTTCTATAGGTTAGTCTCGGATCGAAGAACATGAATCCCTGTCTTGATTTTAAATGTCTATGAATTTCTTGAGGTAAATTTCAACTAGTAAATTTTTTTTTTCGTTTTATGTGCATTTGGGGCTGTGTAAATCAGTAAATAAAAGTCCGTCACACAGAATCAGCGTAAGCTTAGCAGATATTTTATTGTATTCAATATTTTATTAGAGATATGCATATGGTTTTTGACCTTAAAAACCAAAAAGCTTTTTTCGTCAAAATAGTAATATAAATATAAAATAATATTGTACATAATATATTTTTAAAAACGTTTTCACTTTGATCCTATTTTTAAACCCTTGTCTCTTCGTCTGCCTATTTTTAACGTTTTAATGAAAAGCTCTGGTAGAGGAAGTTTAAATACCGAATTCACTTTTTTTATCTTGAAACTTGCGAACACAATTTCGATAGTACGTAACTCTCTCTCTCTCTCTCTCTCTATCTCCACTCCCCCCCCCCGCCACACACATACATATACATATATAAAATGTGGGTTAGTAAAAATCATTAAAAGGATTTAAGAATTAAGAGTTGTGAAAAACATTCCATGGAATACTTTGACCATTATTACATATATTAATGGAATCCTTAGTAAATCTACTGTTAAAATATTCAAAACTGTAGTTTTTCAATATTAATGCATTGCACGAGTTGAAGGTCACATAAAAATAAATTTTTCTCTTTGATATATTCGTCTACCATGAGTCTCGATGTGAAAATAACCATCATTCAGACCTTGTTTTAGCGTGTTCCCTTCCAGGAACTACTATATGAAGTGATTTCTACTGGAAGAGCACTCCTTAGCCTAATTCTGATGATGGTGTGATTTACGACTACCAACGTGGGGATTTGAACATACCTGTGTCAAAACAAAGCATGTTTCGTTTGACGTTGTCCCAGAGTAGGAATGCGATTCGTGACATGGGGTTCCGTGCAGGGTCACTCTACCTCCCGCTCTTCGTTACGAACGTCCTTCTGGAAGAGAGCGATCATTATAGCGCTGGCCACCGACAGAAGGGAATGTCGCAGCTGTTTTTAGCACTGCCTCCCAAGTATGGCTCTCCCCTCCCCCACTCCTATGAATAATTCCCTGTGTGGACAAACGCCGCCTCCTCCCATTCATGAATCGGAAGCTTTCCGCCTCCAGCCCTTCCAGTCTCCTCTTTCCTACAATTTACAACTTCTTTACTATCTCTTTGAATTTCCTCATTTTATTCTTCCATTTCTCATGGAAGGTTTTTTTTCTCCATACTCTGAGGCTTAGCTACTCTTTTCTGTCTTGAGTGAAATCATCTTAACAGTCATGAATGGTATTGTCATCAATTGATTGATAATCGCAGGATATCTGGAGAAATCTTTTTTTTTTTTTTATATAGACCATACCTTGAATAAAATTTAATATAATTGTTTACGATTTCAGTGGGATTTACAAAAATATCACTCAATGCTCTTTGTACACGTACCCGGTTATTCACCTTAGGACCTGTGGCAAGTAGGATTTGAGATTAATAGGCATATTTAATTATGAATTAACATTAATACATTACTATAATACATTATGAATGTATTTACCGTTTCTTCTTCCGGGTTGGACCGTGTCAAGTTGTTGTTATTTGCTGAGCTTTCGCACATCATGTGATGGCTTCTTCAGGGCTGAAAAGAGAATGAGAGTTGTAAAAGAGAGATTTAAAAATCCAGGTGGTGTATAATTACCATGTTTACAACTCTCATTCTCTTTTCAGCCCTGAAGAAGCCATCACATGATGTGCGAAAGCTCAGCAAATAACAACAACTTTACACGGTCCAACCCGGAAGAAGAAACGGTAAATACATCTGACGACCGTCGAAGCCTACGTGAACATTATGAATGTATGACTATCTCTAATTATTTTTACAATTTAAGAAAATGAGATTTAATAATACATTATATCACTCCTTGCAACATTATTTATAATAAAACAATCTAAAGACCACAATAAAAATATCGATTGTGATATATACATATACATATACATATATATATATATATAT
>KZ807599.1:232613-260894 GCA_000696205.2 Oncopeltus fasciatus | reverse complement strand
ATATATATATATATATATGTATATGTATATGTATATATCACAATCGATATTTTTATTGTGGTCTTTAGATTGTTTTATTATAAATAATGTTGCAAGGAGTGATATAATGTATTAATAAATCTCATTTTCTTATATATGTACAGGTATAGTCCAAAAAAAAAATTTCATTAAATGGTTGATGTCCGCCAGTCCTCCTTAATAACTTTCCTCTTCCCTCCTTTCCGACAGTCCGCTACCTTGGGTTCTACCTAGACAGTAAACTAACCTGGAAGACTCACTTACAGACAAAGAGACAAGAACTAAACAGACGCATTGGACAGCTCTACAGATTGCTGAACCACAGATCCAGATTAACAATAGAAAACAAAATAACTTTTTACAAAACATTAAGTAGACCTATCTGAACATATGGTATTGAAGTGTGGGGCACAGAGAAGCCATCAAACATTAGATGTATCCAGGGGTTCCAGTCCAAAGTCGTTCGCACAGTCCTCCCTACGGATCCAATAAAACCATCCATTCTGACCTGCAAATACCTATTGTTTCCAAGCTCATACCCTCCAGGTTTGATAAGTTCCACCAAGGACATTCAATTCCTCTAGTCCTCTCCCTGGCATCCCACGTTCATCCCGACCACCCTCCCTGACGACTAAAGAGGAGGTGGCCAAGGAACCTACTCCATCCAGTTTAGTTAAAATACCAAGGTAGTGAATGCACTGACATTTTTCTCCCCCTCTCACTCCTTCCCTGACTTCCTGCCTAATTTCCTTCTTATCCTAGGATAAGGAGAAGATTGGTGCCGGATAGTGTATCGCGGGTTAACTCCTCTCTGAGGATTACGTCCCGGGATAGACGAGCAAGGACTATTATTAAGTACCCCATCAAAAATTATAGTGTATGAAATATGTACAGAATAATTTTTTTTAAATAAAGAGTTTTATATATATATATATATATATATATATATATATATATATATATATATATATATATATATATATATATATATATATATATATATATATATATATATATATATATATATATATATATATATATATATATATATATATATATATATATATATATATATATATATATATATATATATATATATATATATATATATATATATATATATATATATATATATATATATATATATATATATATATATATATATATATATATATATATATATATATATATATATATATATATATATATATATATATATATATATATATATATATATATATATATATATATATATATATATATATATATATATATATATATATATATATATATATATATATATATATATATATATATATATATATATATATATATATATATATATATATATATATATATATATATATATATATATATATATATATATATATATATATATATATATATATATATATATATATATATATATATATATATATATATATATATATATATATATATATATATATATATATATATATATATATATATATATATATATATATATATATATATATATATATATATATATATATATATATATATATATATATATATATATATATATATATATATATATATATATATATATATATATATATATATATATATATATATATATATATATATATATATATATATATATATATATATATATATATATATATATATATATATATATATATATATATATATATATATATATATATATATATATATATATATATATATATATATATATATATATATATATATATATATATATATATATATATATATATATATATATATATATATATATATATATATATATATATATATATATATATATATATATATATATATATATATATATATATATATATATATATATATATATATATATATATATATATATATATATATATATATATATATATATATATATATATATATATATATATATATATATATATATATATATATATATATATATATATATATATATATATATATATATATATATATATATATATATATATATATATATATATATATATATATATATATATATATATATATATATATATATATATATATATATATATATATATATATATATATATATATATATATATATATATATATATATATATATATATATATATATATATATATATATATATATATATATATATATATATATATATATATATATATATATATATATATATATATATATATATATATATATATATATATATATATATATATATATATATATATATATATATATATATATATATATATATATATATATATATATATATATATATATATATATATATATATATATATATATATATATATATATATATATATATATATATATATATATATATATATATATATATATATATATATATATATATATATATATATATATATATATATATATATATATATATATATATATATATATATATATATATATATATATATATATATATATATATATATATATATATATATATATATATATATATATATATATATATATATATATATATATATATATATATATATATATATATATATATATATATATATATATATATATATATATATATATATATATATATATATATATATATATATATATATATATATATATATATATATATATATATATATATATATATATATATATATATATATATATATATATATATATATATATATATATATATATATATATATATATATATATATATATATATATATATATATATATATATATATATATATATATATATATATATATATATATATATATATATATATATATATATATATATATATATATATATATATATATATATATATATATATATATATATATATATATATATATATATATATATATATATATATATATATATATATATATATATATATATATATATATATATATATATATATATATATATATATATATATATATATATATATATATATATATATATATATATATATATATATATATATATATATATATATATATATATATATATATATATATATATATATATATATATATATATATATATATATATATATATATATATATATATATATATATATATATATATATATATATATATATATATATATATATATATATATATATATATATATATATATATATATATATATATATATATATATATATATATATATATATATATATATATATATATATATATATATATATATATATATATATATATATATATATATATATATATATATATATATATATATATATATATATATATATATATATATATATATATATATATATATATATATATATATATATATATATATATATATATATATATATATATATATATATATATATATATATATATATATATATATATATATATATATATATATATATATATATATATATATATATATATATATATATATATATATATATATATATATATATATATATATATATATATANCTGAAGTACTCATGCGTACTTTCAACTCTTTTCAAATATTGCACATTAAATCTTCAATACAATTGTATGTTCTAATAAAATTGTTTGGAACTGTTAACCTTTACTCCTTGGTTGGCATAGAAATTTACATTTTCAGTTGAGGAACAAAAGGACCATTTTGGCTAAATTTTATTACCGTACTGCTTACGTATCACATCTTATATTTGGATATTTTTAAAGAGAAATAATGAATGATAGATAAAAGAGACTGAATGTTCAATTCCTTGAAATTTACGCCAAAACCTTTGCAAAACAAAAATAGTTTTTTGGTTTACAAATTAGTTTTATTTCTTCAAATTTGAGGACCGAACATCCGACAAATCCCTTCTCAAGGAAAAAATAGTGTCTATCATCATGAAGGCCTTGAGTCGTACTTTTAAATCTGGCGAAGAGAACGTTGTAGGAATGACAGAACGCCTACTAAACTGTGCACTGTTGTATTGATGTACCTTGCCGCCCACTGACGGCGGAAGAGAGGTGCCAAGACTCCGCCAGGAACCAGTCCCAGAGAGGGACTCCTCATTAGCAGCCGACTCCTCTCCGGGGGGACTCCCGGTCGTCCGCTCAGAACCCCGCGTGTGATAAAGGCGGAATAAATCAGTCTGGTGTGAGTTCCTCTCATTACTCCCGCTGTTGGCTTAATTGAATAGCCGTGTTGTCCCGCTGATAGAGGGAGGGTGCCTCCGACCCACCGGTCCCGGACCGTACACCACGAGCGGGAACACTATTACAAACGCGCTCTATTTAGTCATCCTCGTCTTTTTATCTCTCCTTTAGGGAGTCCCCCTTCGCCATCTTATCTGAAAATGGATCTTGCAGGTTTTCCAATACAAGGAATCATTCCGGAGAGGTTAAATTAATAGTTCCCTACATATTCAGAAACATTGAATTTAGCTTTTTATATGTTCATTTTTCTTAATTAAACTTTTATTTATTTATTACATTCTGTTCACGTAGGCTTCGACGGTCGTCAGATGTATTTACCTTTCTTCTTCTGGGTTGAACCGTGTCAAGTTGTTGATATTTACCGAGCTTTAGCACATCATGTGATGGCTTCTTCAGGGCTGAATAGAGAATGAGAGCTGTAAAAATAGAGATTTTGTTTTATTTTGTATACATAATCATTATAAAACATAATCAAAATACAATACGGCTATTCAATTAAGCCAACAGCGGGAGTAATGAGAGGAACTCACACCAGACTCATTTATTCTCCAAAATCTCTCTTTTTACAGCTCTCATTCTCTATTCAGTCCTGAAGATGCTATCACATGATGTGCGAAAGCTCGGCAAATATCAACAACTTGACACGGTCCAACCCGGAAGAAGAAACGGTAAATACATTATTACATTCTGTTAAATAAAACATTTTGTAATTTGATCACAATGAAGTAAAAATGACATTCAATGTCAATCACATGAGGAGAGGTGACCAATGACACCACTCTAAAATTATATATTAATTAACAAGAACTCTCTAACAAGGTGTAACAATATATTTATATATATTTGGTGGAACGATATATTTATATATTGGTGGTGGAAAAATACATATATCTAAGTTTTAAAATATTACTGTAGTATTAACAAATAAAAACCACTTGAGAAAAAAATGCTTTATATTACATCGATTATTAATTAGATAACATCTAATTAATAATCGTCGTAATAAAATATTTTCTATTTATTGCTAATGATCAAATTCCGTTCGTTAACTTGGGTTCCATCTTGACTCACGACTCACATGGGAAGAGCATACTAAAATTAAAAGACAAGAACTTAATCGGCGATATGGACTTCTTTATAGACTCATGACTACTAAGTACTCCAATATTACGATAGAAAATAAACTGACGCTCTACAAAACCTTATTACAACCAATCTGGGCTTACGGAGTAGAAGTATGGGGTGCCGCTAAGCCTTCCAACATCCAACGAATCCAGTCCTTTCAATCCAAAACCCTCAGAATGATTGCAAATGCTGCCTGTTACGTATCCAATTCATCCCTTCACCACGATCTTAATATCCCTTTCGTTCAAGACCTCATTTATTCCCTCTTCACCCTTTTCCGCACTAAACTGCCCTACCACCCTAATTCACAAGCACAGACCTTGTCTTCCAAGTCCTTCTCTCCTCATGTGATTGACATTGTATGTCATTTTTACTTTTCATTGTAATCAAATTACAAAATGTTTTTATTTAACAGAATGTAATAACTAACTAAAAGTTAAATAAATAAAAAATTACTAGTGATACGTAGATATATTTTCATAAAAATATTATTGTTTTATGACGGATATTTTTTCCACATTAGTTGGCCTGAAATAAAAGAGCAATTGAAATATGTGGAAGTCTAAACATGATTATTCACTGTCATGAATTAATATAGTTTAACACTTATGAATTAAATGACTAACTCTTTTCAGATGAACACACTTTTTTTTTAAACCTTAGCTGGTCGTAATTTTTTAATAGGTGCTTTCTTGGTAGTCGGGGTTAACTTCTAAATTTAAACTCATGACTTCCATAGCATAGAGAATTATTTTTGTTATAATTGACAAAAGTAAGCTTATAATTATGTATACAAAATAAATAAAAATCGCAAAGAGAAAGGGCCCATTGACCCCTCTCCATGAAAATTTAGGCAGTTAGGCCAAAGGCCTTATCTCATTTGGAAGGTGATCAAGCCATCTTCGTTTAAGTTGTGCCTTCGACTCATTTGTGATGATTGGAGTCACTCCACTCCACAAGGGTTAAGCATGGATTTGAGTGGAGTGTTGACTGTGGGATAGAGTAAAGTGGGTGGTGATGAGGTCTTGGACGTGAGGGCTAGTAAGATCGTGCCATATTTTAAGTTTCTTCTATGTATATTGGTTAAAATCTGTTAAATTTTTTCTAATTCTTCACATCATGGTACCACCGTGATCTGATTATGTCAGTACTGAAGTACTCATGCGTACTTTCAACTCTTTTCAAATATTGCACATTAAATCTTCAATACAATTGTATGTTCTAATAAAATTGTTTGGAACTGTTAACCTTTACTCCTTGGTTGGCATAGAAATTTACATTTTCAGTTGAGGAACAAAAGGACCATTTTGGCTAAATTTTATTACCGTACTGCTTACGTATCACATCTTATATTTGGATATTTTTAAAGAGAAATAATGAATGATAGATAAAAGAGACTGAATGTTCAATTCCTTGAAATTTACGCCAAAACCTTTGCAAAACAAAAATAGTTTTTTGGTTTACAAATTAGTTTTATTTCTTCAAATTTGAGGACCGAACATCCGACAAATCCCTTCTCAAGGAAAAAATAGTGTCTATCATCATGAAGGCCTTGAGTCGTACTTTTAAATCTGGCGAAGAGAACGTTGTAGGAATGACAGAACGCCTACTAAACTGTGCACTGTTGTATTGATGTACCTTGCCGCCCACTGACGGCGGAAGAGAGGTGCCAAGACTCCGCCAGGAACCAGTCCCAGAGAGGGACTCCTCATTAGCAGCCGACTCCTCTCCGGGGGGACTCCCGGTCGTCCGCTCAGAACCCCGCGTGTGATAAAGGCGGAATAAATCAGTCTGGTGTGAGTTCCTCTCATTACTCCCGCTGTTGGCTTAATTGAATAGCCGTGTTGTCCCGCTGATAGAGGGAGGGTGCCTCCGACCCACCGGTCCCGGACCGTACACCACGAGCGGGAACACTATTACAAACGCGCTCTATTTAGTCATCCTCGTCTTTTTATCTCTCCTTTAGGGAGTCCCCCTTCGCCATCTTATCTGAAAATGGATCTTGCAGGTTTTCCAATACAAGGAATCATTCCGGAGAGGTTAAATTAATAGTTCCCTACATATTCAGAAACATTGAATTTAGCTTTTTATATGTTCATTTTTCTTAATTAAACTTTTATTTATTTATTACATTCTGTTCACGTAGGCTTCGACGGTCGTCAGATGTATTTACCTTTCTTCTTCTGGGTTGAACCGTGTCAAGTTGTTGATATTTACCGAGCTTTAGCACATCATGTGATGGCTTCTTCAGGGCTGAATAGAGAATGAGAGCTGTAAAAATAGAGATTTTGTTTTATTTTGTATACATAATCATTATAAAACATAATCAAAATACAATACGGCTATTCAATTAAGCCAACAGCGGGAGTAATGAGAGGAACTCACACCAGACTCATTTATTCTCCAAAATCTCTCTTTTTACAGCTCTCATTCTCTATTCAGTCCTGAAGATGCTATCACATGATGTGCGAAAGCTCGGCAAATATCAACAACTTGACACGGTCCAACCCGGAAGAAGAAACGGTAAATACATTATTACATTCTGTTAAATAAAACATTTTGTAATTTGATCACAATGAAGTAAAAATGACATTCAATGTCAATCACATGAGGAGAGGTGACCAATGACACCACTCTAAAATTATATATTAATTAACAAGAACTCTCTAACAAGGTGTAACAATATATTTATATATATTTGGTGGAACGATATATTTATATATTGGTGGTGGAAAAATACATATATCTAAGTTTTAAAATATTACTGTAGTATTAACAAATAAAAACCACTTGAGAAAAAAATGCTTTATATTACATCGATTATTAATTAGATAACATCTAATTAATAATCGTCGTAATAAAATATTTTCTATTTATTGCTAATGATCAAATTCCGTTCGTTAACTTGGGTTCCATCTTGACTCACGACTCACATGGGAAGAGCATACTAAAATTAAAAGACAAGAACTTAATCGGCGATATGGACTTCTTTATAGACTCATGACTACTAAGTACTCCAATATTACGATAGAAAATAAACTGACGCTCTACAAAACCTTATTACAACCAATCTGGGCTTACGGAGTAGAAGTATGGGGTGCCGCTAAGCCTTCCAACATCCAACGAATCCAGTCCTTTCAATCCAAAACCCTCAGAATGATTGCAAATGCTGCCTGTTACGTATCCAATTCATCCCTTCACCACGATCTTAATATCCCTTTCGTTCAAGACCTCATTTATTCCCTCTTCACCCTTTTCCGCACTAAACTGCCCTACCACCCTAATTCACAAGCACAGACCTTGTCTTCCAAGTCCTTCTCTCCTCATGTGATTGACATTGTATGTCATTTTTACTTTTCATTGTAATCAAATTACAAAATGTTTTTATTTAACAGAATGTAATAACTAACTAAAAGTTAAATAAATAAAAAATTACTAGTGATACGTAGATATATTTTCATAAAAATATTATTGTTTTATGACGGATATTTTTTCCACATTAGTTGGCCTGAAATAAAAGAGCAATTGAAATATGTGGAAGTCTAAACATGATTATTCACTGTCATGAATTAATATAGTTTAACACTTATGAATTAAATGACTAACTCTTTTCAGATGAACACACTTTTTTTTTAAACCTTAGCTGGTCGTAATTTTTTAATAGGTGCTTTCTTGGTAGTCGGGGTTAACTTCTAAATTTAAACTCATGACTTCCATAGCATAGAGAATTATTTTTGTTATAATTGACAAAAGTAAGCTTATAATTATGTATACAAAATAAATAAAAATCGCAAAGAGAAAGGGCCCATTGACCCCTCTCCATGAAAATTTAGGCAGTTAGGCCAAAGGCCTTATCTCATTTGGAAGGTGATCAAGCCATCTTCGTTTAAGTTGTGCCTTCGACTCATTTGTGATGATTGGAGTCACTCCACTCCACAAGGGTTAAGCATGGATTTGAGTGGAGTGTTGACTGTGGGATAGAGTAAAGTGGGTGGTGATGAGGTCTTGGACGTGAGGGCTAGTAAGATCGTGATGATGAGTTGGAGAACTAATATGCTAACTTTTTTTTATTTTTTTTTTTTTTTTTTTTTTTTTTTTTTTTTTTTTTTTTTTTTTTTTTTTTTTTTNTTATCAATTGTAATGATTGTATTCTCTTAATACTGGAACGATTAGCGACTCCTACACACCGAAAATCCAGATCTGTCGTAGTAAATTCTTGTTGAGATTCAGTTTTTTTCTATTGTTAGTTGTCCAAGCATATTTTTTAATTTTTTTTTTTTAATTTTTTTATTGCATCTTAACTAACAGTGTCATTATTGCATTTTATGTGTAACAACGAATGATAATAAAAACTTCTGATTTTATGTCTGTTTATTAATAGTTTTCTACTAATTTTTCTCGATAATTTGTTTTCTAATAATTTAATCAATTTAAGAATTAATATGTTATATATAAATTTTATTATTATTAAACTTTTATTATATTCTTTTAAATAAAAACAATTGTAATTTGATTACAATGAAAAGAAAAAATGACATTCAATGTCAATCACATGAGGAGAGAGTGACCAATGACACCACTCTCATGTATATAAATTATAAAACTACCAACACAAACTAAACAATCAAATATTAATTACATAATAAGATGTATTTTGATGATAATTGGATCAGCTTTTATGCATATGAAGATATGTGAACGCACTTTTTATAGATATGTTCTTGAGAAATCTTTAGAAAATTAAATAATGTATGAAATAGTAGCTAGGTTATATCATTTAAAGAATTCTGTACTCCGGAAAGAATATTCCGATTCTGTCTACTATACGTTCTTAAACACCTCTGTAAAAATCTATTCATAATCTCCAAGACAATTAATTAGAGTGGTGCACATAAAATATGGGTCCTATTCAGATGCCCGCCTTCATGAATGAATGGGGGTTTTTGTTTTGCAAATTAATTTGCTAATTGAAAAGTGTGAGTGGAAGAGAAGCAGATTTCCCACGACTGCCCTGTACCGGCAACAATGGGGCTGTAGGCACAGAACCGGGATGTCGTCAGATGCCTATAAATTATCGGGCATAGTTGGAAGAGGACATGCGTTACGTCATCTACAAATTTGGGCTTTCCTGCCAGCTTGTATTGTAGACCAGAGAACAATGAAGAAGAACTCTTCCTACCCCCCCCTATTAGCGTCTCACCAGGAACATGGTGGTTCTGTGGTTATGACACTGGACTCCTGATGACCTCTGGGTTCCAGGATTATAGGGACCTATAAAATATGGACAGGACGGTGTGCTTATAGTAGAGTGTTGTTAGGTCATGAATAAACACATATATAACGTTTTCCTTCTTTAGAACCTTTAGTGGAACTGACATCCTTTATTAGCGTCAAAACTTAAATACAAGATAAATTCTATTGTAGAGAAACGGTATATTGTTATTAGCAAGAATACTTTACAAATTTTTTAAAATTCACATTAACCATCTTTTGTTATTAATGTTACTATTCAGTCCTTAGAACGTAAATTAAAATGCACAGTAATGACGTTTTATATAAAACATTCAACTTATTTCACGAATATCCAACACTGTTCTCTGATCTTATTTAAAAAAAATCAAATTGGGTTTTAACAGTCTAATTTTACATTAATCCATCTTATATATCCTAATGCAATTGGTTTTATCACATCGAGAAAAAAAAAAAGTTTTGCAAAAGATGGAAAGAAAAGCCATTATTAACTATGCTCTGTGAAACATTGGTAACCATTATTGCCACAGTACATAAGTAATATTTAGAAATAATGATTAGAAGCAATGAATGATTCTTAATTCAAGCCAGGTATAATTTCAAAAAAAATAGTTATAATAATACATTTAGTGATTTGTCTATAAACAGCAAGAAACTTGCATATGAATATTAGTACATATAGAGCTAATATCATACTTCACATATAAATATTAATTTAGTTGTGTTTTATTATCCCTCGTAAATTTTAAACAATTAATGAGAGGGAACAGAATAAGAGATCTATCTGTCCCTGTCAGGACTCGAACCTGGATCTCCTGCTTTCCGGGCCGGTGTGTTTCCATTACACCACCGGGACGAGCAATATAACTTATTAAATAAATTATTAAATTAATGACTTTATATGTATATATATATATACATATATATAAACAATACACTTATTCAACTAAACCAATTGTAAAATTTAGGAATTATCATATGGATTGCATAAAATAGAAAAAAAAAGTTGTTTTTAAAAATTAAACACTCATTTTTATTATTAAAACAGTTAACAAAAAGCATAATATATTGATGATCTTTATGAAACTTTATAATTTAAAATTGGTATACAACTTAGAGATAAAAAAAAGTTGATTTTGTGCTTATTATTAATTATTAATTCACATTTCTTAATTAATTAAGTACCATACCTTACAGTTTTCATTTAGTTAATTTTCTTTTGTACTTATTTTTATGTAAATTAAACAAAACATTTTAAAACTATTTCTTTANATGGACCCTCAAAAATATTTGTGTGTGTGTGTGTTGGTGTGTGTGTATATATATATATATACATATTTCTTATAGTTCGGGCTGGAAAGCAGGAGTTCCAGGTTTGAGTCCTGGCTGGGAAAGATAGATTTTTTATTCTATTCCCTCTCATTAATTGTTTATTATTCTTCACATATTCGTCAGGCTTTTCTCCATATTATGAAAACTGCAAATCTAAATTTGTAATAATGATTAATAGACTCGTTGTAATTTCGAAAAAATAAACTGTTTAAAACTATTTGTGACACCTTATAGACAATTTATATTGCAAGGATTGTATTTGCTAGGATTTCTTAAAACCGGCTCTGCAAATCGATGGCAGTTGGCATTAACCTGTCTCACATAGGGCATAGAAAAGACGCGGGAGAGATAAAAACCAAAAAAACAAACAAAAAAAAACTGCACAAATAGCCTTGTTAATAGCAGAAGTTATAGCTGGCAAACATCAATATAACAGTGGGGCATTGGGATTTATTTGTAATTAGCTCAAGTATTTGCTGATTGGCTCCCAGTCAGTCCTCTCGGGTAGGAAAAGACATTCCTTTCCGTCAGTCCTTGAGTGGCAGGATCATATTGTACTGTCTGTTTACTGGTAACAGCTCGGTCTTAGCTTTATTCAATTAACACTACTGTAAGAAGAGTTGACGCAACCTTCCCCCCAGCATCCATTCCCCTGACGAAACCTCCGACGTTCTTACAGTATTCCATTCTTTCAGGAAAGTTCTGGGCAAGTTTCCCCAGCCGGACAACTGGAGTGCCCCGGGATCGGCCATGGGAGATGTTTGCCTCGTGATGACCCGAATCTGGAGCGTCAAACGCTCACCTTTAGCATCAAAGCAGGTCGAGACTGAAAGGGAGTTGGAATGGAGGGTTGTTAGTACGGAAGTATCTCTTCCTCTTTTTTTTTTTTTTTTTTTTTATGGCGTGTCAATCTTTGGTCATTAACGCCAGGGAGATATTTTTAGAAGTGGGAAGATATTTTCAAGAAGAAGAATTTCTTAGCAATAGGTCATGGTGAGGTCTAATGAATTGTTAATGCGAATAGTTATTATGTGGGTGGACATAGTAATTTCTTTGTACTTGGAAACTATGAAATTGATAAGAAAGAAAAAATTGAGAGAGAATGGAAAAGAATCATACTGATAAGATTTAACAGCCCGCCCTCTTTCAGAATGTTCATTACAGGGTCGATGACTTAATCGATTTTTTTTATATTGACACGAATGTTTTTCATTGTAATGAATGTATTAAAACAATAATTCAGTAAATCGTTCATTCAATTAAATGTATAAGGGGACTGTCTCACTATTATTGCCCATTCCCTTTTTTTTTTTTTTCTTTTTTTTTTTTTTTTTTTTTTTTTTTATGTATTCGAATAAAATAATTACATTTATTCATTTCTATTNATTTTTTTTTTTTTTTAAATGGCGTGTCAATCTTTGGTCATTAACGCCAGGGAGATATTTTTAGAAGCGGGAAGATATTTTCAAGAAGAAGAATTTCTTCGCAATAGGTCATGGTGAGGTCTAATGAATTGTTAATGGGAATAGTCATTATGTGAATGGACATAGTTATTTCTTTGTGCTTGGAAACTATGAATTGTATAAGAAAGATAAAATTGAGAGAAAATGGAAAAGAAGCATACTGAAAATTACAGAGTCGATGACTTTATCGTCATCCAATAGAATTTCCTCTAGGCACTCGGTAAATATATGTTTGATGGTAAGAAGTTGTTTACAGTCCTCACAAATGGGTGGGTTATCCTTTGCCATTATATAGCCATGAGTAAGTCTTCTGTATCGTATTCTTAGTCTGGCTAATACCACTTCTCTCTTACGGTCAGTTGACATGGAACTGGACCATACCCTCGGATTATGGTATACGAATCTCTTCCTCTGTCTTCCTCTGTATTTATTTTTCACAGAATTTTTTTGGCGTCTTAGGTTCTTGTATGTAAACGGGCTCGCCCAACTCTCAACGCAAAAAATGTATAGAATATAAATTTTCTTAAATTTTTGTGTAACTATGACAACACTAAACGAGTTTGTTCTCATTAAACCTCCCACCACCAACGATCCCGGTTTAGCCAAGGGAAATAATTTAAAAAGCTGCGGTTTCGAGTCTCACCCATGCTTTTATAGAGAATTAAAAGTCTACTCAGATCGGACATTTAGAACAGGGTGGCACCCTGTAGTTGCATAATATCTAAGTGATTACATGGAAAATAAAAAAAGAATACTCCCATTTTCACCCATTCAGCCATTAACGAATTTTTATAAAAATTGAGCTTAAATACTTTGTTTTTATTTTCAAATATTTTAGTTATTTATTGTTTGATAAAAAACCTCATAATAAAGAATCTAATGAACATTGGAATGTTATATGGTTTTCCCCTCTCTCCCTCCTTGGCGAACCCTCCAGGACCAGGCTTAGCGATTACACCTTTTACTCATTCTTCTCTCATGAGTGTCAAAGGTGCGAGCTTGTAAGTTCATATAAGTCATACATAAATAGTAAAAAATCATATAAGTCATCTCTTTTACTCTTTATCCTCTCTGTACATCTTTTATGTAACATGGGAAATCTTCTTCGGAAAAATCTGTAGTGGAGACTCCTTGGCATCGCCTTTTCTTTTGGTTATCCTGAAATCAAACGCATAATAGTGAGTGCCATATGTTTATATCGTACGGAATTATCTACAAAAGACCCGCTTACTTGGAAACTAATAACTAAAAATCTTTTATGTTTTTCTGCTCTTGTGGGAAGGAGTTTAAATAAAAGAAAACGAAGAGGGACATTGCAGGTGAATCGCGGCGAGAGAGAGAGAGAGAGGTGACGAATCTTAGTATTGTTTCGGCAGTACATTTGCATATCAAGTCATCTTCAGATTGGACCGGTATCCTATGAGTCTGACTCACTGCCCTGCCCTAACATCACTCTGAAATTTCCCTATACTTCTCCTCGAATGTGAAAGCTACCATCATCTGACCTCGTATATATGCAGATTACGCAACCAGAAGGGATAAGGATCAAATAATGTTCCTTATTACCATTTAGTATCTCAGTGGGCTATTAAAAATGTTTTCATGCCCGTATCAGAGGCACAAATAGCATTATTTTATTTCATTTGTATTGTCATGTTACATTATATCACTCCATCGCTTAAGAATAAAATATCAAGTAGTGTTCATTATAAATGAATGCATCATAGCGAATCGTAGAGGCACAAAAATGTATAATATCAAAACTATTCATGGCATTAAAGAAACTCATTTCTCTATAGAATGTAAAGACCTTATTGCAATGTAAAAGAAATAAGATTATTAAATGGGCGATTCAAAGAAGTACAGAGTCTACAAAAGAACCTTTAAAAAAAAAAAAAAAGATATATATAAATGTAGACTACTAAAGATTAATAATTTATAAAGACGTACTCATACATAAACAAATTAATTAATAAAATATTACATTGTTCTTAATTCATATAATACTACAAGAGTAGGTTACATAACTGTTAAGTATAGACAGATTTTCGAAAAATTAAGCAAAGTTCCTTTTCTTTGAATACACCAGTGTAGGTAAGTTAATTCAATTCAATAACTTATTATAATATACATATANAAGCACCTTGGAAATTATATATATATATATATATATTTGCGAAATTAACCATCCCACTATATATTTTATAATTTATATAATTTGTTTGCTATAAATATGTTTATGTATATTTAATTTAATATTTATTAAGATGAAAGAAAGAGTGTAAACTTGTTTTTAGAACTATTCTAGATATCGGCCTAGTCTCACGTATTTAAGCTTTGTGAACAAGTTCCTCAATATCCTTCAAATTACACACAGACATTGCTAAATCCGGAACGAAATTTTATAAAGGTAGAGTACTTATGGGAAACTTAAAGAGCACTTAAACTGTGCACCTAGGCATAAGTCGTAAATGTTTTAAATAAAAATCTCAGGTAATTCTTAATAGTTGTCATTACCATAAGCTATATTATTCATAGCTTAAAGTCAAAAAAATTATATTTCTAGTGACTTTTAAATCCACTTAACTCATTGATTTTAAATATTAATACTACTAGCAAGTAAGGGGAAGTAGACGTACCATACAGAATACCATTTTTCTATTTCTTTTATAATAATTAAACCATAATTGTACATTACTCGTCACATTGAGATTTATCGGTTGGTTGTTTGATTTCTCTATTTAATAATGATGATTTGAGACTAGGGAACGAGAAAAGCCCTCAGGATATTGCAGAGGAGGGTGGTGGGCCTGGAAACTTGGCGGGTGAAGTCACAATGACACAAGTTCCTCGAGAGGCGCGCGAGTGTGGTCGCGCATTAGTATCTATATGTCTGCGTATGTGGTTGTAACATTTCCGCGGAAAGGGTGACTCGGGTGAGCACAAGTGGTAATCATGGCACCTCGGAGCCGCAAATTGGACAGCTGAGGTGGCCGCCGCATGTGAATTATTGAGCAGTGTGGCAGAGAGAAATGAAATTATCCCCTGCGCGTGTGTGTATAGGAAGGGGTGATGCTGTCCCCCCTCCCTTCCCCCGTGTGTGTGTGGTGGCGGGCGCGTCCTAGAATACGGGGGATCGTAAGATATCCGTATCTACAGCGAGTTCTCGCCCCCCCCCCCCATACCTGGTCAATACTCACAACATCTACAGCCACATTGGGGTGATCCCAATTCCTTGAGAGTTTTGGGCAATCTTGTCTTCCCTCGTCTGTTCTCAGGGCTCATTTTGCCTACTTTCCTAAGCTACTTGATGGTTAATTTTATTATATATTCATTAACCAAAATAAGACCTTACTCTTTCTGCATATTTCACAAGATTGAATTTTGTGCTAAAATTTTGGACTTTTTATGGATTATTGTCAAAACAACTTAAACAAAACTAACACCTACTAATTCAGGGCCATTTCAGAAAGATCTTGATTTGAAATGAATCGCTTAATATTTGCTGCGATCGCATTACCATTAAGGGGTTAAAGAAGCTGTATGGACGAAGTTAATTATTTCGTGTCTGTATAAATAAGTTTTGAACCTTGCAATTCAGTAATATAATTTATAGTTTTCGCTTTTGCCATTTTGGCAAAAGGGATCCGTTCGGGACTTCAAAGTCTGACGTATCAGGAAATAAAAGTTGTCCGCCCTCAAAATTAAATTTTTATTTAATGGAATATGCATGGTCTGGTTTTTGGTTTGTTTTCTAAAACTATAAATGGCTTACGATACATGCCAAAACTTAGGAATTTAACCAATACCTGAAAAACGAGCCCAGGGAATTTTTTTTCCGGGGTAAACTCTGGCCAAATCATTGAACGGATCAAGTTGAAATTTGAGGCTTTATTAAATAAAGCGCGATAATGCTTCTTGAAAAAGAGAAAGAAAATGGTAAATGTATTTATGCACACTTTAATTATTAATATTAAAATAAGGCCAACATATGCTTTGCTGTGAGTGAAGTTCTTACTAAGCCGTTATTTGGGCTACTTCGTCATTTATATGTCTTTCTAGGAGACTTAGAGATCTCATGATGGGAAATCGAACATCTGAAAGCAACAGAATCCAAATAAGAGTAAAGAACCTTAATCTTTTAACATAAAACAACTATTATTTGCAACTATTAATGAGTTTTCTCTTATTGTTGATAAAAAAAGGAAAAATCCCTTGTTTTGTAAACAAATCTGACAAATAGGGTTAGCTGATTTGCATTCAAGGGGCGGGAGACGTTCGCTCCAGATGTCGCTGTGGGCCACTACCGCACGGAAAATGTTGTCACCGTCTTATTATTCCAGACATCAGGCTTATTTTCCATTTCTCGAGGGTCGGTAAGGAGGAGAGGGTAAGAGACCGAAAAAATCTCACCGCATCCAGCTACGCCCTCTCGAGGGGAAGGCGACAACGAACGCGAAGTCTCCTAACCCTTGTCGAGGATTGTGATTTATGCGTCGCAGTTTTATTGCCTTACAACTGCAAGGAAGACTCTTATTGGAAAAAGTCTATGTGCCTGTGTGTTTGCTTCATGTGAATATCTCCCCCACCCATAAACATGTGTCCTCTAACACTTTCCCCCATAAGGAGTCTAAAATTTTAATAAAACTTGTAAATGGCTTTTGGAGGTGGGGTTCTGCTTCTGTGTTAACCCGACCCCGCGGATGGGCGAGGGGACTTCCTCGCCTTGTGATTACTGAAGTTTCTTGGCACTTCTTTTACGCCAATATATGATCGAACTGTAAAAATGTCGTTTGAACGTACGCCCTTCAGTAACTTCTCCTCCTCGTTTCAATTTTTTCATATTAAAAAAATGGAAGAAAAAACATGGCCATTTATTTAATTGAATTCTTAAAATTTATTATAAGTAATACATTCTATTTTTGTTTAGCCAGAAATATTTAATTTTACTTTATAGTTGAAGTGGCAATAAGTTTATATAAGCCTTTATTAAAATTACAGTACATCTTTTCTAGTTTTCCATAAATAATCATTCTTTTTTTTTTCTTTTTTTTTTTTTTTTTAATTTTTATGACACGATTCCTCCAATTTTTCTTCTTCTAGGGCCCATCCTAGAGTATATAAAATCGCCCCCAAAGGCCACTATTTCATTCTAACAGGTGTCCCCGCATCCGTGGGTGTTTTATTCCGTTTTGAAACAAATATACCAAAACCAGATTGTCTGAGCTTCAGTAGGTTAGCTTCGGTGGTCATGATTTTCACCGAAATAAATGATTTAGACAATATTTTCATTTTTTCCACCGAGTCTCTTCAAAGGAGCTGTGGCCCGTATCAATATGCGAAGACTACAATTGAAATTGTATACAGTAATTGTGAATTAGATTAAACCACATTTACAATATTGCCTACCGTTCGTGGAAGCTTTTTATATTCTATTTGTCAAGTCAGATCGAATTTGTCACCTCCAATGAAGAGATAAATCGCAAGTTACACTTCAGAAGACATTACAAATAGGATATGTCCACAATCACAAACACTCCCATAAAAACTCAACAATGAAATACAGAATCTATATGGATTATTTGTGTTCTCTTAGACATTCACTAAGAGCACGTGTTGCGTAAGGGAGCTGTCCGAGTTGCTTATCACTTGAGTGTGTCGCGAGGAGGAATTCCCAAGCGGAGGGGTCCAGCGACAGGTGACGGGTAATGTTTGCCGGCAGAAGTGACGGCGCAAACACCGGCCAGACCGCAGAGAGGTTTGTCTAGTGGCCCTGGGGTGGATCCCAGCCACTAACCCTGGCGCTTGGTACACATACTCCACGCTCAGTTTGCTTTGCGGCTCCTTTGTCTCGGCCACTCTCCTTGATCCGATGCCAGGACACTTCTGGAGATCTCCTGTTCGCCCCACTTGGACCACTCGGCGGGATGGTACAATAGATACTATCCAAAGCAAAGGATCTTTTATCTGTTCAGAAATGATTAACATCCATTGTCCTTAAGCTCCTTAAGTACTTACTAAAAATATATAGTCAATCTCTCTCTCACTCTCTCTCTCTCTCTCTCTCTCTCTCTCTCTCTCTCTATATATCTCTNTATGAGTTACGATAAATGACCATAAAACTGACCATAGAGGCCCTATCATAAATAAACTTCAAGACAATAGTCATGCAGAAGCTACCTGCATATATATATATATACATATGTATATAAAGTATATATAGAAAATGACACCCGCGACTGTAGCAACCAAGAACAGGTGGGATAGAGAGTTCAGTGCACACACAAAAAGAAAAAAAAAACAAGGAGTGAAATGTTCGGAGATCTCTCGCCCTTCGTCGGTGATAGGTGAAGTATATATATATATATGACTATATATATACACGCAATACATATATGTGAATGTTTGTCCTTCTTGCAAACTGCGCCATTCATCAAATCTTCAGGATACTTTGAGAAGTTACTGTAGTTATAATCCCGGGAAGCATAGCATAGTACATTTATTCTATGATTGTCTTATATCTAACAGTCTGTCAAGTAGAAGCTATTTGGATGACTTCCGCATTTTTAAAATTAATTTAAAAGCGATGTACGAGTTTAATTTTCTGTGTAACTCCTAATAAACATGTCTGTGTTGAGTTTCATGATTCCAAACTACATATTAAACCCGCCGTATAAAATAAATCACAACTGTTTTTATTACCACTTGACGTTTTAGGCAATCCCTCTTTTGATTGTCGAACTTTGATCAGTACATAAATTCCGAATTTTGTTTCTATACTACAAGTTAAGCGGCTCTCCCTCGGAGTTATAAAACTTATTTTAAACAAATTATACTGCATACTTTTCCTAACTATGACATTACCATGTTAGATTTTGATTTTACTCTAATCCCAACTCTTCCAACAATTTGCAAAAATAATGCTTAAATACTGAATTTGGTTTCTTTATTTAAAACATTTCGGACGTTATAGGGCGTACAAATTAGTACACACACATATATGTATTTATATAATTTTGAACGGATCTTATATTTAGCTTCTCCTATGAACGATCGGTGAAGATGGTCTGTAAGTAAAAAAAATTCGCATTATGGTATTAATGTGAAAAGCTAGATTTTCTTACAGAAAACCTCGTAGAAAAAATAAGATTTTACCAGTTTGTGTTAATCTAATATAGGTCATGTATTTTGTTAAATGCGTGGAACTTCGTGGTAGAGCAGGGTGGTCTTTGTTTATCTCCTGTGATTTTGTTTCATGAAATACTTGCACTGATTTCGTCCATAAGGATGTCATATAATATCATAGAATCTTTTTTTTTATTATAGCTAAGTAAAATCTTTTTGAAACTATTTCTTACCCAATATACGAACAACTTTTCTTTTGGATTTCATTTTAATTCAACAAAAATGCTGCTTATATAGCCCTAACAAAATTAGAGGTTCCATACAACTAAAATGCACAAATACGTCTAGCGACCGACAGACGTAGCAAAACGTTTAAAAGGAGGAAAATTTAAAACGTCAAAATTTGAAGAAAAAAAAACAACAAACTCATTATTATTCGTTCAAACAAATAACTAAAAACCTATTTCAGAAATTTGTTAGAAATAGATTGGATATTTAGCTACAAAATTTTTATTGCTATATATGCATTGAAATTTAATTAATTTTTTAGGCTTTTATAACTTTTTCTTATATTAAAAAATAAGTCAATTTTGCATTGTATGTATTGAAAAAAAAAAAAAACTTTATCACTCCAATCAGGTCTATTCATAGGGAATTCGGGGTCAGAGTAAGAAGCTGCGGAAACCCGCCACATTCCCCAGTCTACACTAAGAAGAGCTGGAGAGTGAGAGGATGCCTATGACATACAAGACGGAGATCTACCTGGAGCAGACTGCGCGGGGCCCTGGGAGATGTAGTCCTATCTGACCGGTCCAGGACCTCCTAATGTTGCCCACTAAGTCACACATCCTCCGTCATAAATCATATGTTTACAGGTGGCATGCCGCCGCCATATCTTACCCGCTCCACTAACGTCCTTCCTTTCTTGTATTTTCCCCCCACATTTTAAATGTTATTTTAAAAGAACAAAGGTGGAAAATGCTCTACAATCCATTAGGGAACAACTCATTTTAAACATGACGATTAATAACCACTTCATAAATAGAGGTCATGTCAAAATAAATATTTAAATGTCAGACCTATTAGAGAAAGTCTAAAAAATTATTCTTTTAGATTCTAAAAATTATTTGTTCTATTCCCTCCCATTAATTTTTTTTAAAATTTACGTGGGATAATAAACCACAACCAAATAAATATTTATAAACAAATTTAAAAATGGGTATTTGTTAAAAAGATTATCTACCAGCGTTTCGGCTTACATTGTAAGCCATTTTCAGGGCTGTAGTAATACAATGTCATGAGAATACAATAATAATTGACAATATTATAACACAGAATTACCATAATGTAATGTGATTCCTTCCACCTCTTACCTTCCACCCCACCCTTCCACCATCCACGGTGTTTTTCAGAAAAATCATATTTCGTCTTAGCCATGGAAATGTGAACTTAGGGACAGGACGTCCTCTTTCATCTTCATGATAGGCAGATGTGGTAAATTACTGTTTTAATGTTATTCAATTATTTTTTTTTTATAAGTTGTTGTCTGCATGTTTTTTAAATTCTCTTACACATCTTTCTACATTCATACTTTTGATATAACATTACATTATGGTAATTCTGCATTATAATATTGTCAGTTATTATTGTATTCTCATGACATTGTATTTCTACAGCCCTGAAGATGGCTTAGAATGTAAGCCGAAACGTTGGCAGATAATTTTTTTTTTTAAATACACTTTTTTTTAAATTTTTATTTTATTTTATCTACCTTGACTGAACCCCAAATAAAATCATGTAATAATAATATCTAAGGTAAAAAAAAAAAAAAAAAAAAAAAAAAAAAAAAAAAAAAAAAAAAAAAAAAAGTCTCCTTTTGTACATAGTAGGCGTTCTGGGAGGAAGAATAAACAGTTCACTGAAGGTGGCAGTCGTCTTTTATGGAAGTCATCTATATGAAGCGTTTAATGGACACATAAGAAGCTATATCCGAAGCGCTAATGCCCTCCTGTCTTGTAATTACGCCAGGTGGAAGCAGAGCAGAGACAGCCCAGCGAGAGATAAGGAAGGGCCGGCGGGGGCAGGCACCATAAACAGGTGGTAAATGTCAAGCATATGGGGGTTACCATTAGCATGGGTACTCGTAAGCCACACTCCATATAGGCCCCATGGCCCGTCGTTCTGACGGCACACACACGGCCGGAGACAACCCATATGGGGGCAATGCAGTTCTGCAGTACAATGTCCGATGGGGGGCATCCCATTGGAAAGCGACACTGTCTGATGAAATGTTCAGTAATCTTTCAAATCTTTTCTTCAAATAACTTTCAGCCTTTTACATTAACATTACAAAATACATTCAAACCAGTTCAATGGTTGTGTTTAGTAATTTAAAGTGGAGTGACTGCCAATAAACTCAACTAGTTCTCATGTATAAATTAAAAAAAAAAAAAAAAATATATAAGTTAAAAATTTAATTAAGAATCAAAAACCATAAAAGATCAGTAGCTGAGAAAAATAGTAATAATAAATAAAAAAATTTCCAGTCATGGAAATGTGAACTTAAAGACAGGTCCTCTCTCGTCTTCATGATAGCCCTGAAGATGGCTTACAATGTAAGCCGAAACGTTGGCAGAACAGTCATAGAAATGTGAACTTAGGGACAGGACGTCCTCTCTCGTCTTCATGATAGCCCTGAAGATGGCTTACAATGTAAGCTGAAACGTTGGCAGATAATCTTTTAAAAAAATGCACTTTTATTAAATTTGTATTTTTTTGTAATCTACCTTGACCTACTATGTATTCTTTATTTATTTTTTACAATTAAAAAACGGTTATTTCTACCAAAGAAGCTTCATTCTTAAAATAGTATTCTACCTTGACCGAACCCCAACTAAAATCATCTAATAATAAATAAATAAATTTCTGTTTACAGTTTTCTGTCAAATATCCATTAAATAGCTTTCATTTTATTATAATTAATATAACAATATCAAATATGGTATTTATCTTACCCACTATATTACATATACATAATATATTACGTACTTTTACTTTTTACCACTCCCCCCTTACCAGCAATAATTTTATTGAAATTATTATCCTAACACACTGTAATTATATTAATGAAATATTATATTTAAAAGCCGAGAAAAAAAATCCGACAAAACCCTTTACAACACCTTTTTAAATCTAATGTAACGTACTGATTTTATAAAATTGAATAAGTATATTTAAAATAGAAAAAATGAAGTAGATATTATGATTTTCTAAAGTATTCCGGTCGAGGTTTGTATTTAATTTTATCTGAAAAAAAAAACAATTTAAAATAGCACTATTATTTTGAATTAATTTTAGTCTTTAGAACTTTAAAAACTTTTAGAATTGTTATATTCTGGACTTTTTAAAGTTGTTTTTTCTCAAGAATATATTATATTTCACGATTAGTATTTTCATAAAACTTGTAGATTGCATTACAATACTTTTTTGTGAAAGTAACAGTGTTATTCATAAGTTTCTAAGATAAACATCTCAAATTCATATTACAGAAATAAATTTTAAATAATATTAATATTAATTCAATACTGAATTACTAACAGATATACAGCTGAGATAAACAGAAAAGAAGTATACCGCCATTTTAAGTACAAAAGAATATCTGAGCTGTAAGCAAAAAAAAAAATAAAATAAAAAAATAAAAGGAAAAAATGTATTTTCAAAAAAATAGATTGATGTTTCTAAAAAAGTCTTTGAAAAAGCCTTTCGCTTAATTATTAATTAATAAAATATATTAGTGACATTTAAAACTAAGAATAACTTAAAATAGATAAGTAGTTCTTGAGGAAAAAAATTAACCTGCTAAGCACTCTTTAAGAGATGAAAATTTCACAAACATAAAATTATTGTCAGTTCAAAATTAATCTTCTTAAATTATAATTACCTATTAAAGCTGATAAGAAAAGGCTAGTGTAATAAAAACATACAGTATATAAAGTAATTAATTATATGAGATAAATTATAATTTTGGACCTGCTTATTTATCTATTTATTTTTATTATACATTGCGCATCAACTGCTGAATGGTTATTAGCGCTGTTCCTGCTTATTAAAATTTACTTAAGCTTATTTCATTGGGGATTAACCAATTTTTTATGAGCAATTAGGGAGAGAAGAAAATATGTTTTGAAAACGAAAAACGAGTTGAATGTACACAAATGTTTAAAGTGTCTATTTTAGTCACTACAAAAAAACCTGTACACTTTTGGAAGACAGAATATAGATATAAATCTATCACTTGATGACATATGCTGCATAAAGAGAAATATATATTTTATTTGCTTTTGTCACAGTTTTTGAAATATTTTCTCTTATCAGTAGGGGCATTCATTACCTTAGCATACATTTGATCAATCTAGTCGTGGAAAACAATCTTATCTTTAACCTTCTTCTTTTGGGCTGAAAGTGTAGATAAACTCTTTCCTTTACCCATGTAAAAGCCATTCCGGGATTTGTTCCCGTGACAGAATTGCCTACAAATTACTAAAACAATCTATTACAACCCTCAGTAGTGAACATAACACCTTTTTTTCCACCCCCATGAAAGAGACTACAGGAACTCCTTACCTGAATAGAAGGCACGGATAAAAAAATCTGTCGATGGTGTGGGAGCCCCAGGGCTCGCCGAGATAAGGCTGGGCCGGGCAATAAAAGCTTGACGAATGTCTCTATCCACGGATGAGGACTCGATAAAGCCCATAAAACCAGCCTTCCTCTGCCGTTATTTCATAGGCAACTTGTAAAAATATTAAAATGCTCTTGCTGTTACCGTGTGCGCTTCACGCCTTAAATCAGCCGGTGATTTTTTTTCTAGCCGATAATCTCCACGGATGTTGTTTCAAGTGTTGTTTCCCCACTTGATTTGTGGCCCACCCTCGAGTATACCCACTCGCCCCCAAAGGCCACTATTTCATTCTAACAGGTGTCCCCGCATCCGTGGGTGTTTTAGCCCGTTTTGAAACAAATATACCAAAACCAGATTGTCTGAACTTTAGTAGGTTAGCTTCGGTGGTCTTGATTTTCACCGAAATAAATGATTTAGACAAAATTTTCATTTTTTCCACCGAGTCACTACAAAGGAGCTTTGTCCTGTATCAATATGCGAAGACTACAATTGAAATTGTATACAGTAATTGTGAATTAGAGTAAGCCACATTTACAATATTGCCTACCGTTTGCGGAAGCTTTTTATATTTTATTCGTCGAGTCAGATCGAATTTGTCACCTCCAATGAAGAGATAAAACACAAGTTACATTTTGTCGGAAAAGGAATTGTTTAGCCGAATTGTCAGCATAAAAGTATGAATTTACATTTGCGAAGAACCACGATTTTCCCTCGAGACTGGATCTGTAATCCTAGTAAATGTACACGATTTATTGATACATCATTTGGCATTAGTGATCTGCCACAGGGTATTCCTTGTGTAGGTGAGATGATAAACCTTTGTGTTATCTGTTCAGCTATATAGTCATATTTTACTCTTCAAAGAAAAAACAGACTATTTTTTTTTTTTTTAGTTACGTACAAGGATGTTTGCATCACAAATATTGAGGAAAAATAAGAGCTCCCCTCCCCTTGAAAAAAAAAAAATGTATGTGTACCTTAAGCACAGACTATTGGAAATTAAAATAGAAAAAGAAAATAATCAAAGCCCAGTCAAGTCTTATTAAAGTCACGGAATGAATACAATTTTTCGGCATCGTATTTTTCTCTTATCGTTTAAATTATCCAAATAAGATAAAACTGGGTTGATTAAGTAGCCGAAAAGCGAATAAGTCATGACACTTTCCTTAATTTCCAATTTCCAGCAGACAGTTATATATATAGCAATCAAGAACTTGTGACGTAGAGTGTGCAGTGGTAAGTAGCAAAATTTTCGGGAATCTCTCACTCCTCATCGGTGTAAAGTGAAGAGATATTATCTGAAGAAGAGTGTCTCTTCACTCCTCTCCGACTAAGGGCGAAAGATCTCCGTAAATTTTACTGCTTGTAATTTTTTCTTTTTTTGTGTGTGCACTGCACTCTCCATCCCCCCTGTTCTTGATTACTGCATATCGTAGCCGCGAGTGTTCATTTTATATATATANACTCACTAACGAACTTTCGTTTCATGATTAAAAGTGATATGCCAAATTCGTTCCGAAAAACTCGAAACTGTGGCCTGTATAGCCCTAACAGACACAAATACTCACAGATACAATATGACATTATATATGTGTGTGTGTGTGTGTGTGTGTTTGAACTAAATTCTTTGCAATTGAACATATCATCCCCGTTTAAGTAATCTTAACCTGATCTAAAAAAAAAAAAATAATAAAAAAAGTTGATAACGCAGTTTCTTATTTGCTACTTAGTGCTTGAGCTTAATATTGTAATTTGCCTTATGCCGTCTAGGGTTTATGATGGAGTTTGCCATAATTAAAAACTGTCCAGGTTTCGTTCCCTTGATAGCTACCCCCGAAGTGAAGGTGAGAGTGGCTGAGAAGCGGAGGAGAAAGACGGATTAAGAAGTACGTGAGTGAAGGGGAGGTAGTGACCGGTGGTGAGCTGCATGACGTAGTTGTCGAGGAGCCGCCATGTTGTATGATGGCAGACTTTTCATTAGATGACAGTAAGCCCTAGGCTCCGCAAAAACCAGACAGAATGGGCAGGCCAGGCCGGATATGGCCTGAAGAATGTGGGTGTAGAGATCCCTGTTCGCTCTACTTCTTTGTACACATTGCTCCTGCTCTCTATCTGACGTCTGTCAGCCATTTTTAAAATGAGTACCAGGTTATTAGATTTTTTTTTTTACCTTGCCAAGAGTAAAAAATCCAAAAAAAAAAAATGTCAAGACTTTCCATCAGACACTCTCAACCAGGATTCTGGAGATGGGTGGGTATGTAAATAGGAATATCACAATTTTTGCTCAGATCAAAAAGGCGTTTTAAATCTAAAGAATTCTTAATGAAAAGCAGACAGAATGTTTTGGGCAAAATTAATGCATGAGACCCCCTAGGTGGACATAAACGGGAAATATCTAATAAATATTTAAATTTAAATAAAAGTCTAGTTCCATACAAACATTTTTTGTTTTGTTATTCTAGGCCTTGGATGTCACATCATCTTCAAGACCTGCTTTTTTTAGCCCCCCTCCCTCCATCCTCCTCTGAGTGTCTTTTATTTATTATATAAAACTCTAGTACAGCTTATATTTCATGTTTAGGTGTTTTTTAAAAAGAAAACAAATGAGAGATTATTGACCGGTCAAGATTAATTTCATATTTGAGATTTACATAATTATAGTAGATTCACTTAAAATTTTAAATCAGTCCAACCACCTGGGCATTTGCTGTTTGCCTGCATAACAATGTCCATATTAAGCCATTGCAAACGAAACATGTAAGCTTATATTAATTTTGATTATTACATAATATTATTCAAAATTATACAAAACAGCATAAGAACCTGTAATAAAATTTAGTCAAGGACAGTATAGATTTATATCAGAGAATCTAAAGAGAATTTAGTTATTGAGGTTCACAAATTTCAACTCAAGTTTTATAATTTCTTATTGTCAATATTTTTTTTAAATGCACAAAATGAGATCCAGAAAAATACATTTCTTATTTCCCATTGAACTAAAACATTGAAGAACTCTATGACTTTTCAAAAGAAGAGTAAATAATGATAAGAGACTGGGCATATAT
>KZ807599.1:213782-227287 GCA_000696205.2 Oncopeltus fasciatus | reverse complement strand
TATATATTTCTTATTATGAATATAATTTGATAAAAAAAATAAAATACATCAACAAATTTGCAGTTCGAATAACCTGTAAATAATTTTTTTTTTTTTTTCAATAAAACTGGTAATTTTGTGATTCAAAATAAACTGAAAGCGATATTGTATTATAAGGTTTACATGTACCTATTTTTAATTAATCAGTAAAATCCCGTCAATAAGAATCGAGGATTAATTAAAACTAAGTTATATTCAGATAAATACTTATTAAGCTGCCTGTTCAGTAATTTGCATTTAAATACATCTTAACAAGGTATAAAAATGATTACTCCTAAATATGACCTATAAATCACTGAAAGAGGACGATTTGGAGGATGATTATTCTGAAATCTAAAATTAATTTGGGAAATTTTAACGATTTTTTAAACAATTTTAAGTATCCTAATTTAATCTTTACAAAACTTGGCATTGATTGAAAATAAAGTATTTCATAAATACGTTCTTTTAAATAGCAAGATTGCATCATTAACAGTAAGTATTAACATGAAAACTGACCCAAAAAAATAATTCACTACGAAAAATTATTTATCTCCAGTGGTCCTATTTAAAAATTTAAAACCTACTATTTTTATTTAAACCTCTTTAATGTTGTTCATAATATTTTCTATGAAACAGCAAAACTTATTAATAAAAAGTGGGGATTAACTTGAGACGTAATCCTTGCAAAAAATCCTAAACTACACAAATTTTACTTAATATTGAAATTTTTTTAAAATTCATAATTAATTATAAAATGAAATATTCATGTTGAGTTTAAATTTTGATATTAATCAACTAAATTTCTAAAGAATTTGCTCTGCTCACGTTTCTCTAGTCTGAAGGACGATTTATTCGGAACGCGCTCTGAACGCAAATTTAACCTAAAAAAATATTTTCTTCTTTAACCTCTAATGCAACCACTAAAATCAAGTAGAGGGGGGCTATTTTTAAATAAAGACCTGTTCCAAACTGCTAAGGAAAACTTTAAAGAGTTCTTCTTTCTCTCTGATGCAACAGGAAGAATAAACTTCATGGAAGATGTGATTTTCTTTTTTGTTCAAAGATTCTCTACGGCTTTTGGCATTCCTCTGACGAATGTGTTCGATTAGTTCCGTCTGTAGATTCAGTTACGGCAAGGCGGACACTTTACTCTGAAGCTACAATAAATATAAGTGTTTGTTTCCAATCTTATGGTATGTTTGGGCCAGTAACTTATGAAAGGCAGTCGAATGATCCAGACACTCTGGTAGACTGTTGAGGACGGTCCACCTGTGCCGGCACGAGCCCCAACACGCCTCGTTATTCAATTGTCTCAACATGGGGATAAATATATTGGCGTGCTGCCACTGTCCCGGCGACACTGGTCACAGTCCGTCTCATTCAAACCCCTACCTTAGACAGCATTTATACCTGCAAGAGGTTACATATCAAAGTGTTTTGGATCTAAAGAAAGCATCCCTGCAATCAGGTATTTGTGATGTTTAAAAGCTGGACTAAAGTTATACTTGCGAGGTAATCAGCGGGTATCAGCCATCCGCGAAATCTTTTCAAGTCTTCAAATCCAATTCCTCTAATTCACTTGGAGCAGAGGAAGGTTATAATTACTCAAGGTTTCCACTGAACTTTCAAGAGCCAACTAACATTTTCCTCCAATTGCAATCTGTAATAACAAAATATTAATCATGATCCTATATTTCACAAATATTCTTCACAGAATTATATAAATGACATATTGCAGATATTAAATAAGACAATAAAAATTAATTCTTTTTCTCTTTCATATCCTTGTTCTTTTTTCTTTCAATTTCTCCTTCTACGTCATAAAAGGCTTATTCTAGTTTTCTGCATCTGTATGGTGAGCATTTATCCCCAATGGGTTTTATTTTTATCCGCAAAATTAATTTATTCTTGTCAAGATATCTACAAATCTACAATTATAAATCTTCTAGCAGCAAAGACATTTGCTTGCATGCTTTGCTTTATTTCATGTCTGGTTTCTTATATGTATGTTTTCGAAATTTGTAAAGATTCGGGCTGAGCATATCTTTGCAAGAGCATCTGTCTTTTTACTCTCAGTGGAGCTACTCAGCCCAGAACTGACTGAAATATGTGTTAGCCGCGGTGAATCAATCTTTAAAAAATTTACGTCATATGGATTCTAATTAGTATGTAGTCTATGTAGAAAAGTCAGGAAAATTCTTCATTCTTGACAGTTTCTTTTCTCGTACTGAAATTCGACGATAGCTGTACTAGAATTTGATAAGTCGAAGACTGATAAGAAGGAGAAACTAATGCTGTCTGCAGAAAGAAAGTACTGCAAAGTACCTAGTACTTGACACCCTTCAAAGTCTGGTTCCTCGACTTTCGACTGATTCGCCTACTTTTCTCTTCATTAGTAGTAGTATGTGATCCTAATCAGGATTTGGATGAAGTGTATGGGGAAATTAATCTATAATCATTTTATCTGAAGTATTAATTTCTTAACTTCAAAGATATAATTTACGTTTATGTTTATTTATTATTTTATTCAGTTATCTTAATAATATTATATTGAATCATGGCTCTTTACTATTTCATCATAGCACCTGACTGATCTTTGATTCGCCATCAATATTTTGAACGAAAAGAAATATTTAATTCAATCGAATTTATTTTTTTTATTTATATATATGTGTGTGTGTGTATTTTATTATTTAAAAATATAATTTATAGCACCAATTTAACTTGTTTTAAATGTATGATTCAAGAACTATCTACAATTTAATTTTTAATGGACTTTACTCATAATTGGAGTAAACCTATATTTGACTTTCATCTTAATTGCCGATTTTAACCAGAAGAAAAGTTACAATTCGTCTTCCAGAATATTTACTTATTTATTAGTATTTTCTGCTGGAGGATTGATGCTCTTGTTGATCGAGCAGGAGGAATGATTTGACTGTTTGAAGATTAATCGCCGGCTATTGGATTGATGGAGGAACTTAACTCGCCTCCTTCAAGTGTCTCCTTCATTGACCTCCAGCAGCCATCAGTGAAGGAACTGGTCAACCCCAAGCAAGTCTTAAGACAATGTCATCAGGCATTGACGCTATGTAACCATTTGGCATTCGGGAAAATACACTTCTTCTCACATAGAAATATAAATTTATCTTTGGATTTCGTTTTGTTTTAATGTAACCTAAATAACCATTAATCTGTGGACATTCATATTCAACATATGACAACTGAAAACTCTACATACATAAAGTATATTGAAATGCTGAAATAATTGAATAATGATTTTAGTTGTGGTATTTAATCCCACGTTAAATTTTATAGAAGAAATGCAAAGGGAGTTGAAATAAAAAAAAACATAAAAAGAAACTCTTAACTCTCTTGTATTTCTTGTATTTAGTAAATAATTGAAATTTATTTCATTATCGTTAAATTTTTTTAATTCAACTCATTGAATATTGTTTTCTCTTTTTCTATTTCTCTATACTACTATTGCTTGATTTTGAAGTATTTCTGTAGCCCTTTATAACCTTCGCAATAATTCCTTACACTTCCTTGCAATTTAAAATTTTTAGATTGGCTTTTTTGTAAAAAGTTGCAAAAAGACTTATTATTTGTTTTATCCTTGTATTGACTCCAAGATAATTGAACTTTTATGAAATATAAACGGATAAACAGAAACTTTGGACAAAGTTTACTTTAATTAGCAAAGCCGCTTACTGGATCTTCGAGCACAGTCCATTTAACTTTAACCGCTTCCCCTGAAGATCGAAATTTTATTATTAATGGTTGAAAACATTCAATCCGCGAATAATGATCTAGAAAGCNTAACATGGCATTGATCTTATGTAAAAAATATAAACAATTTGACGTTATTGAAAAGGCACAAATGCCACTAAAGTTTACAAGCTAAAAAGTCAAGGAATACCTCGTATTATTTGTTATTGTAACGGCTGACACAGCCTAATTATTTATCTTTATTTTTCAGATATCGAGAAGAAGCTCTCTGCTGGTCTGACAGGTAATCAATTTTTCTCTATTATTTTGAATAAAATTGATTAAACGTATTTTCAAATTCATTAAATAGTTACAATTTATATTTATATGCAGCGTCTACCATGCTAAAAATCAACAATAACTTCAATCTTCATTCAACCATATGTTTCCATATTCTGTCAAACCATTTTCGTATCTTTTCGGGGGCATTCATTCATCTTAGAATTGGCATTACTCATTGAAATGATAAGGAGACGAACCATGAGTTATCAATAAGGGCACGTAACTAATCAGTCAGGATATGAAAACAAAGAATTGAGTATAGTTGGATAATTTTTCGAAGTCTAAGCTGCCTGTGCTTACAATATGTATGCAGGATCAAGTTTGAATGCATGCATCGTAATTTTTATAATTATGTATGTACTTACTTATAATAGTCTCTTTCGCGCGTTTAATTCAACTACAAAGTTAATCCTATAAAAGTGTGTGCCCCTTGTACGTGGTATGAGATACTTTACAGCTCACCGATCGTGCCGTAAAATAAACTGTTTGATAGATTAGAATAATTTATTGTTTTACTGACAACTATCACAGTCCCAGTCTATTTATATTCCTCCCTTGCATTTTGTACTGCACAACTGATTTGTCCCCTCTGATAGAAACAATTAATGATTTTTGTTTCCTTGGACTGAAAGTGTAGGCAAAAACCGGTCCCGCCGAGGAAGAAGAAGTCATGCAGGGAGGTGCAATCCCCATTGACAGACAGACATGGCTCCGAGTCCCCTACAATGAGCTCGTGAAAAAATATCCGCTACAAAAAAAGTAATGGACGTACCAAGAAATATTTTGATTAACTGATGGCACAAACGAAGGAATGCATTTTTTAATATAATAAATTAAATTCTGGAATGTCCTGCCAACTTCTTCTTGTGAATTCCTTTTCAGACTGCTTTTCACTAGTTCTTTGTACTTTCCATGTCGGCTTATCAAGTCTTTGTACCTTTTGTAAGTTATTCTTGCTACTAGGCTGCTTTATAATATTTGTTTGCTGAAAATAATAGCTTTTTTTAAAAAAAATTTGATTAGAGAGGTGTGATTGGTCGGAGATTCTGTCTGGAATTTGTATTAATTGTGAAAATTAATTGTGAAAAACTAATTTGTATTAAAAAAAAAAAAGTTTTAGTCATTGTCAACGGTTTTGACCTAAATTTAAGGCCTTCTTCAAGGCAATGGGATTATGGAGGGAGATAGAGTCCTGGGATAACTAAATCATGACTGTCATGATGATAGGAATGCTTTTTGTAGTGTTTCCTCAGATTGAGAAGAATCAATAAGGACATGGTTGACAGCCGAACTTTATAACGTATTATTATATAACTAAATTTGTTATTAATTTATTTATTATAATTTGAAAATCAATTGTGTTGATGGAATTTTATCCAACATTATTTTATATACATTCAGATTCACAATTTATGTGATCTTATCAGGTATGGAGCCATAATGCAAATAAATTTATGATTAATCAACCATATATTTTTTAAAATTTAATTCAAGCAAACACACACTCACACACACACACACACACACACGCGCGCGCGCGCGCGCACTAACATGTTTGAGCGTCAGCATTTAATTAAAGCATTCCCAAGCAAATTGAGTATTTTGGATCCTTTTTAGTAATGGATAAATTTATATAAACNTATATATTGTATGTGTGTGCAAATCTTTTCTTTGAAAATATCAAATACTCTGCTTATCTCATGAAGGATCTGTGTAACAAGTGATAAACCATATTCGAAAGTCATGCTATAGAACAAATGTGAATCGTTTTATATTCTCGAGATAGCAAATTTCATTGTAAAAAAAAAAAAAATAAATAAATCCCGATACTAATACCTACCTATAAAATGAAATGTGCTCCTTCTACAACTTTTTTTTTTGCGATATTTTAAGAAAAAGTTTTTCTGAAGAATTTTCATTAAAATACTTAAAAGCGGATGCTGTGTGCATGTGTTGTATAAAGTATACAAGCTTTATTACTCATATCGTCTCATTCCTCTACCCTTCAACCCACTCTTAATATTCATGGAGTAGGTGGTGAGGTGGACACCTTACCCCGCTGAAGAACAGGATCCCCCGTCTAGATGAAATTCAATCAAACATGTCCGAGGAGAAGATTTACGCCCAGCAGGATAGGTGGCCGGCCATACATGGGCGAGATCGGCGCAGTTCTGCCACAGCTACCCATATTTCCAGGGGATTTTTACGACTTCCCAACGGCTTTGTCAGCAAGCAGGCCATTCCTAGTCCGAACACGGCTGGGCATATTGTATCTTTAATTAGTAATTAACTGTATTTAATGCCAAGGCTGGAGTCATTAAAGACCTGGAAGTCGGGCTTCCACTAAGTAGAAGGGACTTTGAAGAAAAGTGGGTAAGAGAACGGCAGGCTTCCTTTCCTGTTCGGCATCTGGAAGGCCTTTGCCACGTAACAGAGACATTTCAATGTCATTAATTGCTTAGAAAATAATAACCGGGCATTTTTTTAATTAAGTAGATTTCTCTTAAATGGGGTATTTGAAAGGAAACATGAAGTCCTACCTGGAATCATTGAAAAAGAAATTTTCAAAAAATATTTATTAATAAGAAAGAATTAGTTTTTTTTTTTGTTAGATTTCATATGATTATGATTTAATGAGTTGTAAGTATAGGCCACTCCAGTAAGTCCATAACGCAGGAACAGCGAAAACTAAGCGAAATCGTTGGTGTTTTTATTTAACCTTTACATGTTATGTAATCGAATACATTTGTAAAAATTAACCCGATAAACTAATCTGCGCTGAGATTCATTACTTTCAGCCCCACCTAATTCAGTGAATTATGGCAATTCAGGTAGTTGTTCTGTAGATATGATTTTGCTCAAAAATTAAATGTGCTGCTCTTCCTGAATATAAAAGATATATACCATATTCATTAAAATTAAAATTTATGGTATTGCTAAATCCTATGTATAATTAGGCATGAGCCATGGATGTTTAGATTGGGCTAGCTAAATGTAGATAGCCACTCCCTCAATGAACCTATGTGATTGATAGGGTCTCTAACTTGGAAAAAAAAAATATCAAAAGCAGTTGAATGCAGACAGTGACAGTGAACACATGTATTCGGCCACGAGAATGGATAATGTCCGAAAGCGCTCGCCAACAGAAGATGGTTTGCAGAAACCAATGAAGACGGATAATAGAAGGTATGATANTATATATATATATATATATATATATATATATATATATATATATATATATATATATATATATATATATATATATATATATATATACTATCAAGTTCTATTTATTTAAATTAAATATGTTTTAATATTTTGATATCTAGTTGGTAGGATTAGAGGAAATACCGGGGAAAAAAAAATCAAAAAGCCTCTCATGAAAACTTACTAGTTGTAATATGGTAGAGCACCAATTCTAATTGAACTTTTAAACTCACGTTTAATTAAACCAATTAATGGGAGAAATATGGTTTGTTTACGAAACTTCTATGTGATATTTTTTATAATAATAGTGTCTCATTCAAAGATTATATTCAGCTATCGACATAGTAGAAGGCTAGCTCATTAATAAACTCAGGGGATTTGTAGAGCAAATAGTTTTAGTTTACACACTAATTCTAGAAGTCCATCTTAAATTCGTTCTCGTACACTGCATTCTTAATAATTTTTGGAATTTTAAATTAAAGGGAATTAAAGAAAGGCTTCCATATATGAAATAGCTTACGTACCTTCATCCTGAAAATTTCAGCCTGTATCCAGCATCATATGGCAGAGAGAAGGTCGCTGCGGGGGTGAGGCTGATACCTATGATGTCGCCCAATGCTAATAGCCGAGATAAGAGCGAATCATTACCATAACCCACCGTGTGTGCCGCCCTTGGACAGGAGCATAAATATGTCGCCATAGCACTGTCCTGGGCTGCACCGTCAGGCGGGGGGCAGTCACCTCGCGGCACAAGATGCTTGTCCATCTCCTCCACCTCGGTGGTCCGGCTTCCACATCTTCACACATGGCTAGCAGAATAGAGAGGAAACTTAAGCTGCGATCAATAGGGGGAGTTCCATTTAAAAATAGGTCAATCTTCTTCTAAAGCTTCTTAAGCGTTAACAGACACAAGTTGTTCTTTCCGCTTAGCCTCGAAGGCCGTCTCAGTTTTGTGGTTGACTAGACTTGGAGATATTTAAGCAGATTATCTTTGAGCAGATATAACCTCGTAAATATGTTAATACTCACGTTGAGAGAATTCGCGACATGTTACTTTTCCCAGACGCTAGTGGAACGGTGGTCGTTCCTCCCCCAATCTTTCGGTATCCTTGAAGGATGTGATTTTGTTTCGTTTTGACTCCCTTGATAAGTTTCAGTTAACTATACTGACAAATCTCACATATCCAGAAGGTATTATTGTTATCACGGACACGACAAGTCAAAACAATATAGGACATATATGTGTGTGTAATTAAACTATAAGACTTTTTTTCCCTGGATTTAAAAGATATTTAATATTAAAGTACATGATTTGAGATGAAGAAAACCTGTTTAAGAACTATTATTCTCAGTCCCAAACAATATTTCTTTTAAAAAAAGGAGAGTTTGTTGACCGTAGATATTATTCTAAGATGATTTTAGTTGGGGTTCGGTCAAGGTAGATCCAAAAAAACACAAATTTAAAAAATGTATTTTTTAATAAAGGATTATCTGCTAACATTTCGGCTCACATTTTAAGCCATCTTCAAGGCTCCCTATTATTAAGACGAGAAAGGACGTCCTGCCCCTAAGTTCACATTTCCATGACTGAAAGTGTCATGGAAATGTGAACTTAGGGACAGGACGTCCTCTCTCATCTTCATGACAGCCCTGAAGATGGCTTACAATGTAAGCGTTTTGTTGGCAGATAATTCTTTATTAAAAAATACATTTTTTAAATGTGTGTTTTTTGGATCTACCTTGACCGAACCCCAACTAAAATCATCTTAGAATATTTCTTTTTTATTCACATTTTCTATATTTCTCCCACAGTTCATACAAGAGCCAGAAATAATGTTTTTCATATTTTATAGGGATGTAAACATTTGTATAAAAAGATTATTAACGTCAGGATTGAAAATAAACTAAGCTTGCGAAAGGTAGAGAATGTAAATTTATTTTAACACTGTTTGGCACAGAAAATATAAGTTATAATGGTGAGGAAATAGTTCTTTATAATTTATAACACAGGGGAATTGAGCTCTACTTTCGTTAGGGATTATACTTCCTGATTCATTTTCAGAGCGAATTAGTCATTAGTTATTAATATATTTTTGTTTTAAGTATCGCTTCTGAAATTTGGTTGTGCACCGAAAGGTTTTGGAACGCAGCCATCCAAGGTACCTGCTGAATGCCTACGATTCCGAAGAGAGTTGCTGCATGTGACAAATACTGATAATGACAAAGCGGGGAGGCTTGGAATCCTGGGACTGACCGGTCGGGCGTAACTGGCTGTGACTGATCACTACCAGGACTGTAGCACGTGCTCTCTTACCCAGGAATTCCAATTTTACAGTGGATTTCAGTTCGTTTTCAGTCTTTCTTCCCTTCTTCGTTTTTCCTCCCGTACTCCGTCTCGCCTTCCTTTCCCTCCCACGGCGGTCTTCCGAGATGGGGCAAATTGCTCGCGGGAATCCGGATGATACCCACCCCTATTCCGAACACCATTATCATTTGGCGGGAGGGATGCATGTGTTGCTACAGAAGAGAAGATGTGCTTTTTACTAGGGGGAATGAAATAGTATATACCTTGGTAATTTGATTCAAACGCATGAACTATACTAAATTGATAATTTTATATTTTAGTGTAATTTTGAAGAATGATTACTTTAGGTGAGACACAGTCAGTAGAAATACAAAGAAAATATGAATATTTAAGAAGCTTGTCTATTTATGAGCACTCACTTTCAGGGAATTCCGAAGGTTGTACTTATGAATGATTTTTTAATAAATTGTTTCCATATTTTCTTCGATCCAATCTACTAGACACCACAAATTATAGTTACTAAAATTGTATATATATCTGTGTGTGTGTATGTACGCACGTGATTGTGTGAGTGTGTATGTGTGTGAACGCTCAACAGGCCACAGTTTTTAGTTATTCTCAAAGAATTCTCCATGGAACTGCAAAACGGAGGGGAATGTTTGTCAGTGAACAACATGGGACCAACAGATGGGAGATTACATGAAATGTCACTTGCTAGTAAAAAGGTTATTTCCACGTAGCGGGTGAAATATTTAGTATAGACCAATGAACCTCGACATAACTTTGTTTAAAAGCCATATTTCTTAAGATACAAAAAAGAGTAGGGGTTTAACTGAACCGTAACTTTACACCTAGAATCCTCAATTTTTTTTTTTTTACTAATGGAATCTGGCATATCGCTTTTAAATTTAGATTGAAAAAGTAATTGAGCCCTAATTGGATTAAGAGGAGTGGGAAATGAGCTGAAAAGTTATTCACAAGTACAAACAAATTTTCTTGGATATATTAGCTGGCGTAATATTTAGTTTTGATTAATTTAACTCAATACAAATATGTTTATTAATAAAACAAATATATATTTGGAGTTTCCTTAACAATATATTATAAATTGACAGTATAGAAGCGGCAATTAGTGGTTTTCCTTATTAATTGTTGTGTATATATATTTTTAAATAGGTTTTTAGTTATACAAGTATCTTTGAAAATTTTCGGGACGCTTCAGTTCGAAAAGTATACCATATACTAAAATATTGGTCATATAAATTCAATTTGTTCGTTAACGCTCTAGAGCACTTATCATAAACGCATTTATTTTATTATTATTTATTTGCGATGAAATTAGTCTAGGATTTTTTAGTATCACTCAAGGTTGAGTTTATTAATTTTTGAAATTAGACATTGTGGTTAAGAGGCGAGTTCGGAAGGAGATAATCACGGTCATACGTTTCTTAGAAAACCAAGAAATTTTTGGTTTAATGATAATTTAATTACATACCGCAGTAAAATTGTATTATAATTTGGTACTGTACAGTAAAAAACTCTAAAATAAAAAGTTGTCGGCTTTCCAATTTCCAACATATACTTTATTATAATTTTTTTTCTAATTGAATCTTATTATTAAAAAAATAGGTCCATGCCTTAATTCGTGTCCACTAACGCAACTAAAATAGCAAAATGATTTCTTCATTTTTATGCTGGGGAATGGTGATTATTTTTGTAATTTTTAAATTCAAATGAAAGTCTAGCTAACATAAATATTTTTGTTATTCAAGGCCTTTCGATATCACAACATCGTCTTCAGGACCTGCTTCGTCTCAGCTCGGGCTTCTTCCACCGACTATCATTTGACCGATTCTAGACTTTCATTTAAATTTTAAAATTACATACAAATTAATTTCTTTTGAATGTTGTTTCTGCAAATATACCCGAGAAAATTGACGAGATTTATGGAGCTCCATAGACTCTTTTCTTGACTATTTACCGCCGTAAGTTCGAGAGGAAGCAAGGAACGAAAGGAATCTACTTGAAGGACCTGTAATGACCTTGAACTCTCCACTCTTACCAAACGTTGTTGCCGTGAACTTAAGACTCCGCGATGAAAAGAAAATATCTCAGTTAACGCCCTGAAAGGAGTGTTGAGAATATGTTGCTAAAGACCGAGCGGATACGCTGACCACCAGAAAATTATAGTGAAAGAAAATGTGGGCGTTCGAAGGGTGGACATGACACCTACTAATTTGAAAACTGAAGGCGGCCGTGGCTATATGTCCTGCCAGAAGTGTTAGAGATAAGGAGGTAGATCCCTTTCAAAATTTTAATTAACCGGAGGCCGCGAGATGGCGCTGACGTTTCGGCCCGCTCGAGAATCGTGAGCTTTCAATACGCACCGCTACGGAGTACAAGACAATTTCAGCCTGAAAGAGGCGGATCTTATCACACTAGAGGCGTTTTCTCTCCGGGGAATTAATTTCACGAGTCTGGGAACTTGGGCGAGTTTATGCTCCGTCTAGGAGGCATCGTCTCTCCGCATAATCGCACCCTGATGAGTATTTTCTCATAATGTCGTATCAAGTAGTACTTTCAGGAATATTTCAGAGCTAGCCATAATGCAGGAATGTATGTTTTTTTTTTTTTTTTTTTTTTTTTTTTTTTTTTTTTTTTTTTTTACAACTTAGGGTCATGGAGGAAGGGGCTATCTACAGGTTGCCACCCTATTTTAAACACCCATGGTTCAGGACAAGCTTCTATATTATAAATAAAAGATTGACCTGGGCGGGATTTGAACCCGCGGCGTCAGGATTGCGAGACCCGTAGGAATCCCCTGAGCTATCCTGGCGCCCCGAATGTCTGCTTTTAAACGTTTTAAAAACGTTCGGAAATTAATAACATATATCCCTGTCAGAAAAGAAATTCCGTACTCTTCATGCACATGAAATAGTGGAAAAAGTCTAATTATTCTGAAGGTTAATTATTCTTATCCCTATTTAAAATAGGTAGATTAATTGCTGATGCAACAAATTGCTTTTTTTTGTCTCTCTGTGACTGGCTGATTTTTGAATCTTGGTGTATCCATTGCTATTTTGACAAGGCAATCATTTATTTAACCCATGCGTTAATATAGTGATAATATCCTTATGATCGCCCAGAAGAGTGTCAAGGCCCTGGACTAGTCGCGGCTGGCCTGGACCTCCGCAAGTATAAAGTACATCCTGGATCTCTACTTTACATAAGCAGCACGCCTCGAGTAGATTTCTGTCAGTCGGTCTTGAGTTTTCGTTAGCTCCGACACATTGAGTGATAAACAAATTGTGGCAGTGGCAATTCGATTGTGACAGTGATAATTCTTAGTGCTTCTGCTATAAGGACTACTGTCTATCATCGTAAAGTAACTGTAAGAAATAATTGATATCTTAATTGTATATTAGATATAAGACAATAGTGATAGATTGTTCAATCTATAGATCAAAGCAAGATCTATAGATTGTAGAAGTTGTTATTCACTCGAAGCTCGTAACAATATGTTCTTCTTAGGGGACTTACAATGCAAAGAAAGGCTATAAGGTATCTGTAGAGTCGCAGCGCTTACTGGGAACATCGTTTTTAGGTGTGTTGTGATGCTCACAGCGATTTATCGATTTCCCGAGTAATACACAATTAGTGAGCTGCGGAACATCTATCACAGCTCGGGAGAATTGTGTAGGTCTGGAGGCGTTAGGCCTGTCCCACGGTCCGCTGGACGAGCAGAGAGCGAGTCAGTGTTTACTCGGTCAGACCGCCTGAGAACACCTCGGGGAGATGCTATCGAGGAAATTGAACACTTCCCTCAGGCACTGCTCCTGTTCTGCCCCACCTGCGCCGTAGTCAAGACCCCCCCACCCCTCAGTCGCCCAGAGGGTCATCCCCCCCCCCCCCCCCC
>KZ807599.1:187191-200648 GCA_000696205.2 Oncopeltus fasciatus | reverse complement strand
ATATATAAAATAACATGAGATGGGATATTGATTAATTGCTCTTTTTAAGGAGATAATAACAGTTTTCTTCCGCTCATGTCGGTTTAAGTGGAATTCCGAACTATAATTATAAAAATATTTACAATTTTTCACAGAGTGGCTAGGGTTTTTATTGTTAATTACAGTATGGGAGACTTTTTCTCCTTTTATATATTAAGAAGTGCACTTGTTAAGTGTTTCTCAACTTTCTGGAACGATAACCTGGGAGGTTTTTATATCTTATTTTCAAGTTATTTCTTCTCCTACTACTCCAGCGTGTACTACTATAACTATAAAGCAGAGAGAGAGAAAAAAGGCGAGCTCGAGAAAGGCCGTGGCGGGTTGTGTGGAAAGCTGGTGCAGAGGGGCGCCTCTCCTCTAGAAGGAGCGAAGGCGGGGCGGCCGGCTCCCGTCCTATTTGTCAACAGTACTCTACATTTGTCATGTGTCTAGGTATCCGTCCTACGTCAGAGGCCAGTGCCGATAGCCCATCTCCCAACGCCACCATCGTGTCAATTACTGGGCGGTGTGCCTTACCGGCTTCGTACCTTTCTCATAGGGCCTTCCTCACAAGCTTCATTCATAGGAAATTGTAGTATATATGTATAATAAGGTATATCTCAATAGTGATAAGGAAATGCAATTTAAACATGTATGACCCTAATTTTCGCACTCGAGAACATTTCTTCTTCCTTAAAAAAGTAGGTGCTTTCGGATCGTAGATTTAAAAGGATTCAATAATTATATATATATACACATACACACACACACACTTTAAATAATTTCATTTATATTACATTCAACATTAGCATAATAATAAATTACTTTAAATAAAGTTACTTTAAAATAGTTTTTAAAAAATATAAAATTTTCCAAACACATTGTTTTTAATCACTTCTCATATAAATACAAATTAGGTGCGGAATGACTGGAGGCCATAGTCGTAAACTGTGACCCACTCTGGCTTTCCCATATTCATCTTCACGGTATTATAAAGGTTGAACATTCACGATGTTGTTTATTCAATCGGGATGAAGATGATCATGAAAATCAGTTTGGACATTACAGAAATAGCGTGTTGTACTTATTAATCTTCAGACTTTCCGTGTGACTTTCCGTGAGCCCATAATTATGTTCCTTGCTAGTATTTTAAACTATAAGCATGGTTGGAAGTTGGTCGGCCGTTGAGTATCATGCNTATAGTTATTCATATTATTATTATAAAAACTTTTTATTGTTTTACATAATTTGAATTTGAGCATTTTTTGACAAATATTTGTTTTAATAGTTAATTAAATTGTTGATGTTTCATTTATGAATAATAAACTTAAAACATGCTTCATATTAAAAGTGCTGAAAACTTTGATAATGTATTCCTTGGTCCAGTGTGCGTTGAGGAAGGAAAAATATATTTATGTGGAAAGTTGGCAGTGAGATGGCCTTTATTTAACATAGTAGATAAACAAACAGACATCCTCAGCAATAAAAAACGGGTTGTGGTTAGGAAATACCAGAGGATCAAACTATTAACATATCTATAAAACACCCTCATAGAATATTGAAAATTAAACTGTTACCGGCTTAAATCAATATGTTTTAAATGGTAATAATATATCTTGTATTTATGTAATTTTATGTATTATTATGCGTGTATTATGTGTGTATTTATGTAATTTTCCAAAAATTTTGTAAGATATAATAAATTCGAATACATCATATATATATATATATATATATATATATATATATATATATATGTACTCACCCTCACTTACTTTATAATCGTATTAAACGCCTACATAAAACTGGATTTTTACAGCTACCATAAAAGTTTGGATTGAATATAAGATAAAGAGGAGATTCTTTTTGACGTTTGTTCACATGAATGATGTGTAATATGCAACCGTAACATAGTTCTTCAACAATCCACTGAAAAATTAGAGCAAATCATGAATCCTAAGGGTACTTAATTTTAACTGCACCTGATGACCAGAAATTTTCATTTTTACACATATATGTGCTTTCACTGTAGTGAAATTGAAAATGAAAACCGGTCATGTGCATTAGTGCATTAGTTTAACCTTGTGACCTGGAACAGTCTTGGACTGGTGACTACACAATCGCTCAGAGGGAAAAAATATTTTCTTTTCTTGTTCATTGAAGTCTTTGGTCACTTATTAGAATCATATATTCTTATTTCATGTTAGTTAAATTCCCTGGCACTGCCATGTTTTAAAGGTAATTTCAATGTATATGTAATTGGTTAATTTGAGAATACAAATGGGCATGTTGTTTTCTTGCAATATTGTGTTATTATTTTGCATTGCACCTGTTAGGTTTGGATGCGTTACCATCAACTGCACAATATCCGTTGAAGGAGCACTTCAACCCTTCCCACTTCAGGTTACCCTGAGTGCCCGATAACCTTTATGTAATGGAGATCCTCCCTACTTATGGTCCCTATTATCCGGATTGGTCATTAGGCTCATGTTACTCCAACAACTGCACAGACCTACCCTCTACATCAATTATTCTTGAGACACACCGACCACTATTAATGTATATTTTGCTGATTATAAAGTATCACCACTTAACTTCTTTTTTTCAAATAAAAATTCTTTTAACCTACTTTTCAACAAAATAACTATTTCTAAATCCAAATTCGTAAGATACCTAGCATTCTACTTTCGAAACAATATGGAAAGCAGTTAAAAAATCGAAGTAATATTAACTTTTATTTTTTACTTTATGCTTTTAAACATAATTTTGAAACTATTTATTTGTAGTTGTAAGTATTTAATGGCCAGACTTGGTTTGAGCAGGTGTTAATTCGCCATATTAGAAGTGACATAAGAGATCACTTCCATCAGTAAAAAATTTCACTCTAGAATTTCCTTGTGCTTAAAATCGGAATTGATGAATGTTTTTAAAATGCTTGTCAGCATTGTCATTTATCGCAATCCATTAGATACTATCCTTGCTGCTTATCATTACAATTTGATGAGGCAATGATTGCACCGTTTTCAGAAATTCAAAAGGGGAAACACAACCGAAAGGGTGGTGGTGGGAGGGTGTTCGTGAAGGAGAGGGGATGGAGGAGGAACGACTAAGCATGCAGCTCACGTGTAGACCCGTATCTCACTCTCTTTATGTACTGAGGACACTCGTTCAAATTATCCCACTTAATTTATACAGAGGAGAGTCATAGAGGTAGAGGGGGAGGGGAGATGGAGAGGAGAGGGATAGAGAGAATGGGAGAACCAGAGACCGAGAAAGGACGTCGTCTTAAAGATAAGTATGAGCAGAGAAGAAGGAACAAGATTGTTCTCGACGATAGCAGAGCCCGTGGGAAAGAGTGGGACCATAATCCACGCCAGACTTTTCAAAGCCAACCCCCATCAACATTTAATTGGCTCTTCTTGGGCCATTACCCATTTTCCATATATAGCTGCTACCACTTTTTTTACGGGAAGGGTTGAATTCGCTGTCATCTTAATATAGGGTTTGTGAAGCTATTGATCTTGTGATCTTGCAGAAACTGCTTGGATTCACATGGGTGAGTGCCGCCAACTCACCCAGTCAATAAAGTTTCAAATTAGCATGCGAGAACACAAGCTAACAAAGCGTATTTAATTCAACAATTCAGATTAAAAAATCAGTACTTGCTCCAACAGTATTATATATTTTTAGTAGCTTTGTATTCGGGATTATTATTTTTTTTAATTTTCATATAGAGATAATCAAAGTATACAGATTTCACTAACTTAGTACTTTTTTTTTTTTTTTTTGTGGAGAGGGGAATACAATGCTATAATGCATATAAAAAGTCCGTTTCGCAGGAGCTTCGTAATCTTAGCAGATTTCCCGATGGTTCATTAAAGGTGGATATAAATAATCACTAATATTTGCGGCGAAGAGAAAAAAGAAAATGTAAAACTATGACCACTGAACGCTGCTCTCTAGACTGGCTGGGAAGGTAGAGCCACTCATCGTTGTTACATTTGAAAATTTCACCCTTAATTGAGGTTTCCGTAAAAAATTTATTTAACATAATCGTTAGAAAATTAAGTTTTTTACAGCTGTTAATAAAGTTTTTCGTAATTCAAATAACAACGAAGATATTATGAATATCAATTTTGTTCTCCATCTTAATAATTCCCTCCCCATTAACTTCATTCGCTTACAGAATTAATTAATTAAAACTGAATTATTTCAATGGTTTAAGTCTAAATTCCGAAATTGGTTTTATATTTTGAAAAAAATAGGGTCCGCAAAAAACTCGAACATACATTCTTTAATATATTTCAAAATAAGTTTCTGTTTTTTAATATTGTAAATTTTATTAAATTACATTTTACATATAATTTGTACCACCTTTTTTTTTTCTTGAAGCTAAATATAACGAATATACAAAGAATATAAATTTTGATGTGAGATTTCACCACGCCAAAAGTAGATTCCGCGAAACGCCGATTATCAGATGTGACCAAAAGGTACAATTATCAGGATTTTCTTCGAATATGTAATGTATTATATTATGGCCTACGATTTTAGTAAATTTATCCTCTGAGGATAATGCTTCTTTTCCTGATTTATTCTGCAAAGAGTCAATTTTCCGTTTTGCAGAAATTAGAAAGATTTATTGATTACAATAGACTTTAGCATTTATGAAGAAGACGTCGGGCTTTTACTAAAGAGAATTTTTTCGGGAAACCTTTACTGGAGCTCGTATGAAAGTAAGAGCGTGCAAGAGTGCCTCAGTGGACTCAAGGGATCGGAAAGAGTCCTATTTGTCATTCGAAAAATTTTAATAAATAAATTGTTAATAAAGTTTTAAATGTTGAATAAAATAGCAATATGAATAAAACATAGGAACCTTATAAAAAATAAATTAACAGTGGAAGTCGGGAAAGAGATGTGAGTTTCTTAAAAAAAAAAAAAAAAAAAAAAAAAAAAAAAAAAAAAAAAANAAAAAAAAAAAATGCGTGTATCTTTAAACCGTCAATCTGGTGGTATAATGGTTGTTAATGCGTATTTGGACGTTAAGACCAATTAGCAATGAGTGTCTTTTATATTTATAAATAGAATTACTTGAGACAAGAGGATTTTGTGAAAATAGTCACTGGCATGGCGGACAGGCGGAATTCTATATTAACCACACAATGAAGGATTTTCATTTTGTATTTTATTTTATATGAATATTACATCTTTGGCCTAAAAGGATAGACTTGGAATGAATTACTCGAGCATCGGTCATTGAAGCGTGTGGCATATACAAAACAGCTACGAATTGAAAGTCTCTCGCAGAAATAGGAGTCTCGAGGTGAATAGCAATACCTCGAGCCGAGGGACAGGAAGATTGCAGTTTATGGCAGCCTAAATAGGTAATTACTCGTAGCCTTCCAGGATTCCTCTGGGATTGGCGGTTTTATCGGTCCCCTTCTTGAACAAAGGCCGCTCCGTTGACGGTGCTTCTTTGAGCCGCGTTCATTTGGGCAGAGGCCATGGCAGCCCGTACCCCTCTAATGCCGTCATTAGTCCACTCAAATCGAACGATATATCTCCCATTTACGAGCTAATTGAGGCGACCGGCTATCGTTTAGCTCCGATGGTTCTCTTGACCCCAATCATCAAGTGTACTCACATTATAAAGTCTTCTCCGGACGTGTGATCCTTAGTGTTGATTGATGTGGCCGACCATGTTGCACTAATCACTGTGGGAGGGAAGGATCATGTGAAGTTTGTATAGCCCTCCCCCCACCACACACACACACACTCATCAGGAGAAGTAATGTTCACCAGTGTAAACATATTTCTATATAATTCTGGGACATTCAACTCCTTCTTACTACAATACATGAATTAAAGCATGGTTGTCCAGAGAAAATATCAAAATAAAAAAATCCGGGATATTTTAAAGAAATGAGTGAATATTCTTCCCATAACGCAATATGTTTTTTTTTCTTTAAAATATTCAGGATATTCGTTGAACGATGATATTTAAGTGGGGAAGATGGTTTTGGATTCAGTCAATGACTTTTTAAGTACAAATAAATTGTTGCACAACATTTTTTATTTGGCCAATGTTACAGCCTTCTTGAGGGCTTTGAAAAAGCAAACAAAACAAAAATATAAGAAATGGACGACATAAAAAATATTAATGTTACATAAAGTAAAAGTATTACAATTTTTGAAATTACTATAAGTATATATAAATTTATTCCCACACATACCTGTAAGTGCGTGGAAAGACAATAATTTTAAGCTACTGTTCTGATAATTTGTGTGAAGAACATTCAAAATGTTAGTGTATTTTGGAAGAAATACAATCTTTATCTGTTTTGTAGTTAATTGCGTTTGAATGGACTCAAATAAACGGCGTTAAAGGTAAAGAAGCTAAAAGTGTGAATTTAAAATTTAAAAAAAGTATGTCTCAGGGATTATCGAGAGCAGTGGTGTTCATATTGGTTTTTATATCATTGTCATGGTTGTTTTTTCTTTTTGAATAGGTTTCTTGTCCGTAAGTCGCGGAAGAATTACGACTGATACACGGGATTTTTAAAGGTTTTATATATATATATATATGTCACAAGATATCTAAGGTAAGTATGGTTTGGGAGCGGGACCAATCACATTCCGTGTCGTATGAAATGATTAAAGGTCCCTCGGGTCTATAAGGCCAATAGAAAAAAAATTATAAATATAATAAATAAATATAGCATAAGTCATTTTTAAATATAGTTCGTAAGATCGGAGAAAGTATCAAAATATGTTTGATAAACTCCAAAAGCTTAATTTTTTTGAGAATTTCTAAAATGTTAAGGATTAAAATCATATTTGGGTGGCGATCAACTCTTAGTCTATTACCTAAAGTAGAAATACAACTTTGAAAGAGTAATTATTTTGAATTACTATCATTCAATTGAATTCGTCCTTGCTTCTGTAAATAAAAGCCTTTGGTCTTTAGTTTAAGCTAGTGGTTGACAAGAAGGATAACTACATTGTTCTTTTACTAGTCGTTTTATTTGTAAGTTGGGATATTAACCATTTATGGAAATGTCGCTCCGTAAATGTACTATCGCAATGGAAAATCTTGAAAGAGCTTACTCGAACTGCCTAGAAGTGAGACCTTCTGAAATAACGTTCGAGGAACTCAAATTAATACGAGACCTCTAGCCTAATGGATTTCAAATTCTAATAGGACTGCTTACATGTTCCTAACGTAGGAAGTTTCAAACACAATAATCGACAAACTATGCCTAGCATAGACCATTCCTTGGTTTTATTGGCTTCCAAAAAATTGCGTAGCTTGTCGTATTATTCTGAGTGAATAGTACATAATAATGTAAAGACAAAACAATCTTGGTTTTTTTTTCTTATTTAAAGGCATGGCAACCACTGATCATCGTTGTAGAATTTAATGTTATGCAAGATAGATATTTTTTCAAATTTTTATAATTCATTTTATTATTAAAGTATATTATTGATACAAAAAAAAAACATTATTAGGACAAGAGCTCTTTGAATTTTTTATCTTTTTTTAAATTATTATTATTATTCTACTGTAAATACTTTTGAACTTCAGTCTTAAGTATACTATGATATCATTACACCATTTTTCTTTTAGCAGTTCTTAGTATATGAGTGTGTGACTTAATGTAATATATGATACCAGTCTTATTGTAAGGTTTGTTGAGTCAAGTTCCCTGTCCAAGAGACAGCCAAAACAGCCACCCCCCGATCACGGCCACGCCCGGCTGCTCTCCTTGCTATGTTGTGCGTAATCTTGCTTTTAAGTGTTTACTCAGCGATTCAGGAATATGTATTTAGACAGAAATTCATGCTATTCTAATATGTTACTCATTATGTTCCTGGCAAAAACTACATGTGAAAAGAACACAATATTTTGACATCATCCGAGTTATCTGAGATAAATTGACCGGTGATAAAATGTATCCTGTCGGATGTAGGGAAGTTGATGTTGGCCATAGGGGTAGGGCCACTGGGAAGTGGACGCGAAGTTAAGAGTGTGTTCCGTGGGCAGTGGCGACAGCTGGGTGACGCCGGGTCACGTCCGGCGCGCGGATAGAGAGATCCACGGCCACCCCTCATCCCTTCCTTTAATTATATCCGGGGACAGCCAGAGATTTACGGCCGAATGTCGGCAGATTAATATCCCTCCAACACCAACTCCGCCGACACCAACCCCTGTCCGGGACGCCCCTCTGCGAAATTGGGCTCTCCTGCTATCGGCACGGGTCGACTCATATTCCAGACAAGTTGAATTCGGCGGAATCATCAGTCCATTACACCCTTGTCTAGTTGTCAGACCTCACACATATGCTAGTCAAGTATATCAGACAATGAAAGTACATATGTTTCCCTTTTAGGAGTTTGAGACTCTTATTTGGTGTTTCAGTCGTACTCAATCTTTGTACCCAATTGTTAAGAACAAAACAATATGAGCTTTCGAATACGAATAAGTTCTAGCTGTAATTTGCGTTTCATATAAAGATTTCATCTATATTTTACTAGTGAGAGTAAAATATATACAAGATCTTTATATATCTTATGCATATTTTATACCTTATTCAATATAATTTATAAAATATGGACACTTACTCAAGGAGATTGAGTTTTATAATAAGTTAAATTTTCATACCTTCTATTCTCCGTCTTCATTGGTTTCTGCAAACCATCTCCCGTTGGCGAGCGCTTTCCAACGGGAGATGGTTTGCAGAAACCAATGAAGACGAAGAATAGGAGGTCAACAAACTCTCCTTTAAAAGGTATGAGAGTTCTATATTCATTGGTGGTAGAAATAATAATAACCCTTTAGATTATTTAGAAAACACTGCCACAGCATAATATGATATAATTTATGAAATTGCCTTTAACTCCTGCCTTTTAACATATAAAATCATTTAATAAATAAATAACAAACCTAGTACATGTAAAATATAATTTTCCAACCGTTATATTTTATACCACTTTTACAAAAGGTTGATTAGAGGGAGGATATTTAAGATAGAACTCAAGAGTGTTGAGTAGGCCAGGAGGGTCGATCTCGAGAGTGTCTCACCAGGATTACAATTCCTTCATTGTCTCTTTAGACTGATAAATCAAATTAGTCGTTTCTATTATTAAATTATATTATTTTATATTTTATATGATTATATATAATTATTAAGAATCTGAACAATATATATAGCAAACAAATTGTTACTGATTGACGGACTTTTTCATAGCGAGTGCATAGGGAAGATACTTGAGTTCATTAGTTAAAAATCAAATTTATGGTCGTTTTGGGCTTTGGAGATCTTAAGCCCATTTAAAAACAGCCTTTACAAAACTTAACCTTTCTTTATTTTAACAATTTATTTAATTTTGCAAATTCTAATAGCTGTAATGTAGACATACTTTTTTTTTTTAAAGGTAACAAAAAATCTAGATTTTAACACCAGCCAATTAAGGTATTTAATAACTTAATTAAATTCTTTTTGAATGAATAATTTGTTTAGTATAGGACTTCGTGCTTAGTTTTAAATATAAATTATTCCATTGTTCGCTATTAATGTAGCGATAATGCGCGTTGTATTTTCCCTATTTGCTAACGGCTGTTGTGGCTTATCGTATAATCAAAATTCTTCTGAGATTTTGGTAGAGTCTGGAAAAAATATTCTGAGCATTAATGAACATTTTCTGAATATCTGCTTTTGCCGCTCTTTCTCACAAAAACGTTCACCCATGCTGGCAAAAGGAGGGCCAGTGAATTGGGTTCGCAGAGGACGCAAAAAAAAGCGCCGGAGTCCAGTGGCTCGAGCCCTTGCGAGGATAGGAATTTCAAATCAGGAGTTACATTTTTGCGCCTGGGTGGGGGTAGTCATGAATATGTAACCTGAACGTCTGTCGGCAGCCACAATTACCTCCTCATGCCGATCTCTGTGTGAAAAAATTCTTTTTTCCTCCCCCCTTCAAAGTTTGAAGAATACGGGACAGTTCGTGGCATACCCCTTCTGATGACAAGTCCTTTGTGCTGAAGGGCGCTGAGTTCCTGTGTATTTTAGCTAATCTTCTTCTGATATATTTAGGATAAATAAATATATTTAACACAAAGTTATGTTACAATAATTTCAAGACTCTATAAAATGTATTAATAATGAACACTCAACAGGCTCTGTAATTCTACGCTGGTTACGCCAAAGATATATAATATTCATTCCGCTTGTCTAGTCATTTATTTTTCCATTGTAAATTTTGTCTGAAGTAGTTAAATATCTAATCGACGTAATTAAAATGTGCATAATATACATTGTGGTAATAATGGTATTGGTATTAGAAAGGTCTATATATTATTTTAAAATTGTAAAATTTTAAATGGAGAGTTTTTGAACGTAAAGATAATTAGTAGAGAATTTTTGTTGGGGCTCGGTCAAAGTTGATCCAAAAAATACAGTTAAAAAAAAAGTATTTTTTATGATCTTATTTATTAAAGAAAGGGGACTTGGTGCCACTGGGATCAAATGCTTATGACTGAGCATGAACATTTACAACTTGTCTCCTGTCGCCTTCATGATAGCCCTGAAGATTTCTTAGAATGTAGGCCGAAACGTCAGAAGAAAATCAAAAATACTTTTATTGAAATTGCAGTTTTTGAATTAACCTTGACCGAACCCCAACAAAAATTCTCTACGAATTTTATGTTTAGCGAACATATGTGCTCAACGAACTATGTTTAGTTTCTGAAATAGAGATAAGTCATTAATTTAGCTCGAGATAATTCCAAGGAGTTAATGCATGCAGGGGCTCGCTAATCATCAGACATATGTTATCGTATTTGAAGAAAAATCGTATCGTATCTTATCTACCAACTGCCTTGTAGAATATTTGATATTCTAGTTATTAAAGACGCAAGTAATGAAAAAATATTTCACCAGATTTTTCAGAAGAATAGAAATACTCCTACGGAAGTTTTGGACATTCTATGAATATATGACTGGACTCTGATTGCAATTATGTGTAATGTAATGAAGTATTAGAGTATCCTGGTTTTGTTGAGAAGAGTTTAAGTTTATTTTGCCTTGATAACGTCTATAGGGCAAGTATTGGAGAAATGTCACAAAAGGAGGGGGGGGGGGGTTAGATTAATAAGTGATAAGCAGTAGGAAAATGTCACAATATTGTGCATATATGTGTATACGTGTTTGAGTGCGTATTTGAAGGGAACATATTATCGGTTTCTTTTATGCAGTACAAATATTCGATTTTTTTTTTTTTTTTAATTTGTCAAGTTGTTTATTTCTTATTGCTTGATTTCTTCCAGGCGGCCTAGTAGCTAGTACCAGACGGCTCTTCAATAACGGTCAGCCCTTTCAAGGGGCACTAACAGAGTCTATTGTTTACTCCGAATGGAATCTTAATTCGCTAACCGTGTGGGGAGAAGATGAATAAAGGGAAGACACGATGAGTTTGTTAATATTGAAAGTCATCCACTACTAATGACGTAGCTACAAAAAAGTTTTACAGCTTTTTAACTTTCGCTTAACGATACAACCCCCATTTTATTGTAAAAAATTTGTTTCTTTTTATAAGTTTTATATCCTCATTGTTCCTCAGTTAATATAATATTTGAATATATAGAATTTATTACATTTTATAAGTATTTGAAACTAAAAGAGGTATAAATTGTGCAGATTTTATTTTCATCACTCACAGAATAAACGTACCTGCACACTTAACAATTGATAATAGAGAAGGATTTGTATTCGTTTTAATAGGCGGATTTTATCTTTATCAGTTAGACATTTCATTGAGATCAAACCTCTTCGAAATAAATAATGAGATTGAAAAATTCTTCATTCAAGAAAAATTCTATAGAATTCGTCAGTCGTTAAACTGACTGAGATTGTGTTTTTTAACATTCTCAAAAAATCCCTAGAATCTTAGGGTTCTATCTAAAAATGAAGGTTTTTCGAATGACTACAACTAATGTTGTTACCAATTGCAATTTCTAAGGACTACCCATTTCGTAAGGGAAATGGGAAATATTCCAAGAGCTGTTACTTTCTTGTTGATCAGTGGCGACGCCTAAGGGATGAAGTCGTCTTTATCCGATTCTCATTTTGATATTTTCCCCCGCGTAGGGGAAGAGGGGTGAGGCCCCGAATTCGGCCGCAGGGAAAACACCAAGCAACAGGAGAGTACACACGCGCTTAGGGGCGCCCAAGGGTGATTCGGCTCGCCTTCCGGCAAAGCCCCACAAAGGCAATGTTTTCACGGGAGCATGACTCCGAACAGAGCGCTGCACGCAGACCTTGTCATTACCTAATCCGTCAAATCGGCTTCCGCAGCTGGCGGCTCGTTGCACGGGGAGTGACACAAGGTACGAGGCATTGTAGCTCTCCTCCTTTTGGGAAGTGCATTAATCAGGGCTGTTGGTGACGGTTTGGAGGCCGGTGAGGGGTGAGTTCCACCTCTCTACCATCCCTCAACAGCTTCTCCGGATACCTTTTGCGGTGTTCGGAAGATACCAAAAAGTTTCCTGCGTGTAGCCTTGGCAGTTTTCTATACATCGTGGCAAGGCAATTGGAATCCATAAGCAACAGGTTTGCTGAATTCACTTTGTCAATACATTCTCCATTTCCATTTCAAATCAGTCTGCAGAGTTATCACAGTTAGGTCCACACTAAATAAGAGACTTGTTAACCTAACCATGCCAACTACAATTTTACTTAAGTTGAGCTCCAGCAGCATTGTCAAGTGGATAAATATTAAACGGGATTGTGTAAAAACCTTTACGGTATCATCAAGTCCCGTTCGAGAAAAACTCATTATCGTAATCATTTACTGTACGAAAGGTGCAGATGACAACACCGAGTTATATATTTAGCACCAAATGATCAAAAGTATTGTTTTTAACATTGTCCAAAATGGTAAATGAAAGTTTTAAAAGCTTCATTCCCATGGAGGTGTTTCAATAAGAAACAGTGTTTCTTTGTTTTTGCCGCGTTGGCAAAACTTAAAAGTTTGAATTGGAAGAATTAAGTTCAATTCATCAAGAAATAGTTGACAACAATTTGAGCTCTGAATTAATTTAGTAAATGTCAGCATACAATAAAAAGCTTCAAAATATTAAAAATTGTATGTTGGATTTTAAAACTTTAAATTTAATACTTAAATTTGTTAAAAATGAATAAATTTCTTGATAGAATTGCTTTTAAGGAAACTAACTCTTAAATTTATCTACTACCCTACTGAAATGTGGTTTGTAACGGTAAATGTCGGCATGTTAGAAAATTAACTTTAAGAAAATCAAGCTATTCACTTTAGCACCTTGAGGCGAATTATGAAAAATATGCTCTTCGACCCTCTTCCGAGCCAATTTAGGTTTGGTACTCTGAAACCCAAAAATTTTTTGGTTAAATTATTATATATATATA
>KZ807599.1:145001-162524 GCA_000696205.2 Oncopeltus fasciatus | reverse complement strand
TATATATATATATAGTAATCAAGAACAGGTGAGATAGAGAGTGCTGTGCATATACAAGAAGAAAAATTCACAATGAGTAAAATTTTCGGGGATCTCTCGCCCTTCGTCGGTGAGGAGTGAAGAGAGACTACACAAGTCTAGTCTCTCTTCCTTATGGTGCAATCCACAAAGAGGAACTGTCAATCTTTGAAGATCTCTCAATTAAGTAGCTACTCATGATTAGCTTTATGGCGTAAGTGTTCCAAGCTTAGGGAGCTCCATGCAAGGGGAATGTCCAAAAAAGAGACACCTTAAGGAAGTGCCTGACTGAAACTTCTAACAGAAGAGTTATCCCTATATATAAAAAGTCATTATATTTAGTATAATTCATTGGAGCTCCAAGTCTAGCTACAATTATAATTAATTTTAATCCTCATTTAATAAAATAATCGTAAAGAAATTTGTTTATTTAATTTAGGATGGACATATGTGAGAGCAAATGACATTAAAAACGGGTAAGAGTATTGAGTTTATGATGTAGAGAGGGGAAGGATACGTTTCTTAATTCCCAAATGCGTTCGAAATTTTCGCAAGTTTGTAGTTTGTGATTATACATTTTTACCTACAAAAAAAAGTTTCTGACAAAATTGGAACAATTAGACGGTTTAAAATAGTTTAGAAATGCTGCTCTCAAATTTAAATATTGTTTTAAAATTAGCTTCATTTATATTTTTAAAACAGAAATAAATATTGACATTTTTTATTTACTTTTAAAGTATTTTTGAAACTGATCTTTGTATTTCCATAGAATAGAGGGGTCCTAATTCATACAATGTTTTGGCTTAGCATTATTTATTATTTATTATTATATGGTAACGTTTTTGTAAGCAGATATATTAGGTTTAGGTCTTTTTTTTTTAAAGTTTTTATAATTTCAAAATTTTTTTAATAGTTTAATGTATATTTCAATTTTACAGTTGTAGATGAATATTTAGATAAAATCCGTTGCATAATTAATTTTTGACATTTTGTCAAAATATACTAAATTAAGTCATTGGTCACCTATTCTCCTCATGCGATTGTCATTAAATGTTGTTTTTTTTATATTTTGCATGTAATTATTTCTCCTGTAAAAATCTAGATGAAATTTTTGCAAAAATGCAAATTCCTGATATATGTCTGTTTATTGATATTCCGGCGAAATTTTTCGCCNAACAAAAATATAATAAATAAATTAAAGTTAAAAAAAATGTACATAAATGTGTTATATAAAATACATTCTTTATAAAAGAAAAATAAGTTTCTTATGAACCTTATTATATTATATTCACAGTTCAATACTCACACTGCATAATTGCATTATTTTCTTTTCGTGCATCTTTCTTTAATGACCCAGAGATTTCTGTGTGCTCCTGGGACCACCCAGCCCTTTTTTAAAACTATTCTTCATTGAATGGGGAAAAAAACAAGAGGTGCAGAACATTGTGCTGACCACTTGCTTTCTTTAATGTGCCTTAGTTAGCCAATAAACGCATTATTAGATATTTTCCTCAACGACTTTACGCCTTGTTTTGTGTATGACTTGAGGGTTGTGAAAATTTGTAAAAATCATAAGGTGTCACGCATCGAAGCCTTGTTCTATCCAGAGGACGACTATTGTAGTTTGTTCGTAAGTCTTGACGAAGAAGAACTCGATGATGATGGAGGTTCCACGATGATGGTTCCAGGGCCCCACTCCACAGGAGCTAGTCTTGAGAGGATTGGCGACTGAAGACAATCATCCGAAGACGGCGACACCTCTCACCGCGGACCCCCAGCTGGCATGGAAATCAGTGTGGGATAAGAGAGTGGTTCCAGTGTCTGTGCGATATCCGGCGCCGGACGGCACAACAGGTCGTCTTTCATGGCGGGGGTACTGATGAAGGAGAAATCTCGGTTACTGCAAATGAATGCATCTCATACTGTGAATGTCTCCTTCGTAGAAGTACATACAATTAAGTAAGCAATGTTTATTTTATATTCATTATACACAGGGAGTATAATGAGTTAGTAGTCTAACAGTGAAAACCGTGTTGTTATTCAATTGGTTGCAGAAGATAATCCCAATGAAAAAGTTTTTTTGGAAGACAATTCATAACAGTGAAATAGATTTTCAAAATTAGAAGGGTCTTCAAAATGATTTATTTTTATAACGTTTTAATTTAACATAAACCACGTCTTTTTTTTTTTTTTTCTGTTTTAGACTTAGGCATGTTTATAAGCTAACAAGCAGGCGGTGATTGGTAGTATGAAGGGAACATGAGTGGGATAACGAATGTATACCCTGAGATTCACCAAACAAGACTATGAACATCCCCTATTCTGCTGTTGAGTTGAAATTAAAATTGAGTATTTAATTTTGTCTTTCAATGTTTCATTAGGATATGGAGTTTTTGATCACAAAAATTTACTCCGCACACGGTTTTTTGTTTTATATCACTATTTACAGTTTTATACCCTAGAGCTTTTGAACAACAGAAAGTTGGCATTGCAGTAAAACGGATGGAAGGAATTCGGGAGGCATAGCGAATAAGTACAGAGTGCGTCAGTCCAGGAGATTGTCAAAACTGAATACTTGGTTAAGTATAAATATCCCTTAAGGAACGGGGCTGAAATAAGTGTTTACAACCTAGAGATCGGCCTAGAGATTATCTGTGGCCTTCAGTGACTAGCCGTTTCACGTTCACTCCATAATCGATAGGTCCCTGGTAATCTTGGGGGTCGCCAATGCTACTAAGGGAAACTTTACAGCCCTTACTAGGTTATAGTTGAAACTATAGAAACTCAGACTATGACATGTATGGAGATAGGCTTGAAAGGATAAATGTAATGTCTGTGAAAATTTAGTATAAAAAATCCTTGTAGTAAGTAAAGGATTTTAACTATGGTGGTTTAGTGTTTAGCAACAAAAACAAAAAAAAATAATAAAAAAACTTCGGCTAACCCATCTTACTTAAAACAAATTTCCCGATTTAAGCTATTCGCGTTAGTAGTAGGGAAGTTTAGAGGAAGATCCAAATTTAATCCCATTATGCTCGGAGGTGTGCCAATGATAAAGAACGGGAAAAGAAGTTACTCGTAAAGTATAGAATTGGAATTCCTTATTCAAATGGTTAACCAAATTCATTTTTGCCTTCATCTGAAGTGGAGGAGAGGTTTGACTCTACATCAAATTTAAAATAGTAATATCTTCCTTATTGGAGGGGAAAAGTGTTACAGTGATTTAAGCAATGTTCTCTTGAGTCAATGGTCCTAGGTTTAGTACTCGCAGTGTATGGTTGGTTTGTTCTGGCGTACTGCTTCATGCTGACCACACATCTTCTTTAGTGAGTCGTTTGCCGAGAATAAAAACGTCCTCAACATGTAAATTTCTCTTGGGACTCTTCCTTATTATTAACGCAACAAAAATTTATACAATATAATATGTTTAAAATTTATTTTTTAGATTATTCTACAAAATTAAAACCTTTTTTAAATAGATGTGCGAATATATTTATACGGGATTAATACTACGAAGGTTAAGAACTACCACCACTCTTCCCTTCTGAACACTCTAGTGCCAATCTTAGTATACCCTACTTTTCTACTCCTCCTTTGAGCTTGTAAGCTAAATTCCCTTATTCATATATCGATATTTAACGAACCATGGGAAATCTGCTTAGATTACGCAGGTCCCTCCTGACACACTTTTTAATTTGTTTAAATAATTTGTATGGTTAGGAGCATAAATTTTAAATTTTTCTCTGAAAGGAAGATTGAAATTGCATTTTCTAAAAGCAAATATGGCTGTATACATTTATTACAGATTATTTACGAAAGGCATTATAAAGTTCATTAGAGGAAGGAAGTCATGAATCTCGAAAAAAATATAAAATACTGTTGGTTATTTTCAGTCATTATTCAATCTATAAATTTAATTAATTTTAGTTTAATATTTTTTTATACAAAGATGGTAATCGGAACGGCTAAATTATATACCAAAATAAACAAATTTCAGTGATTTTTCTTAAGGTCCTATTTTTGTTTAACAAAAAAAAAAAAAAAAAGGATACGTNCAGTAAATTGCTGCATTTTATTCGATTGTAATCTGGTGATGGGAAAAACCATTAACGTGTATTTTTGCTAATAATTCATCCATCCAATTTATTTTTATGGTAAGAATTAAAAATAATGGATAAGGATTTATCTCTTTATTGGTTCACCTGGTGACTTTTTAAACATCTAATAATAATAATAATAATAAATAATCAAACAAATAAATAGAATAAAACAAAAATAATACTTGAAAAATTAATTTTCATCATATTTATATTTCAGAAAACCTTCCGTTGAAGATGTGGGCCACCCAGCTTCTGTTAATTCAAGGTATGTATGTCAGAAACCAATGATTTTTTTTTTTTACAAAAAAATATAGTCAGATAAAATTTTAAGAAATATGGTTATATGAATATAATGTAATACGTAGTGTGTATATATGGGTGCGTCATGTGCTTATACTTATTTATAAAAGTTTTGATAAAGTAATTTATTTATAACAATTAGAAATTAAATCTATGAAGGAGGCATGTAGTGTGAGAAGGTAAAAATGAATTTCCAGGCATTTATGAAGTATATTTAATGGCTACGGAAATATCCATTACCTAAAATGTATATTGCGCTCTCTTTTAAGGGTAACCGGATGTCATTAAATTTTAAAAAATTTAGCCACATTACTCCAAACATCTTTCCAGGTATATCTTAGTTAATCGTCACTCGAAAATGGGTTAACAACCTTACTAGCCGTTATTAAAAATAATAATAAAAAATTTTATATATATATACATGCTACATATGAATTGAGAAAAAACTCAAGTAGTCTCAGAGTAAGAGTTTAAAAAAAAATCTAATCATAAGAAAAAAAAAAAGAAAGGGTGGGGGCTTAGCCGACGGTAGAGATAACTATAGTGTGCAGCATTATTAGGTCCTGGCGCTCCGCCTACACAAAAAGACGGCGAGATCTACCCCCATAATTATTTCTATCTACTCCCCCACAGCAAATTGTGGCGGGGGTCGGGGGGGAGGGGGTTGTAATTCTCTAATTGGCCCAGACTTTTTGTTCATATTCAAATTGTCCCTCTCGCCTGGGCCTTACTTACGGCTCGTCGCCGTTCAGCCAGGAGTACTGTTGATGTTCTCACTAAGCATAGCTTAGCACACCACTTCTGCTCCTATTTTCACACAGCTGTATAAACATAAGAAAACACCCCGCAATTATGTATTAATATTAAATTAAATATAATAATTATCAGACATCTTCAAATTCAGAGAACACTGAAATACGGATATCTGTAATTNCTACCCTGGAGGAGATAACAGTTAACTCCATTCAGAATTTATATATATTTAATATCTTATCCATTTATTTTTAAATCGCTTATATTCTACACAATTTTAAAAAAAAAGTTACATTAAGAATGATATTAAAGAATTAAGAATGTAATTTCGAGTGATTGACGGACCCTCTTATTTTTTTAAATATCAAAGCCTAATTTATAGTTAGGCTTCTCACTGCAAGCTGTTGAAGTAATTAATTTACGGTTGAAATTTAGGTAAGGATTGGGGGGGGGGGGGGTAGAAAGAGACTTGAATTCATAATTGCGATATCTTCTTTGTTGTTTGAGTTACGAAAGAGTTTATAGAATATAAAAGGTGTGAAATGTGTAATTATCATTACATTATAATAATATTTTTACAAAAAACGCTTATTATGGACAAAATGGGCGAGCGTTTCCCTCGGCATAGTCTAGTTAATTTAACTAATTTAGATCGAATCAATTAAAGTTGACCATTTATTTTTATTGATTTCCATCATTCATGAAACATGGAAAATATTCTTTGATAGCACAGCTCATGCATAATGGATTGTTTTTATTATTGAACTAAAGTAAAGGTGAGTGTAATCAGTATCTACTACTTGTATTGCAAATCCGAATGATGCGAAGCTCTTAGACGATACATTTTATTTATTCTTTAAGAGATAAGAATGAATTGTATCTGTCCCTGAATTTCCTCTTCTGCTAAATAGCATTTCATTAACTTCCAGGAGGAAGCATTCGCCCCATAAAAATTTCTAACTTTGGCCAACAAATCAGTTCAAAAATGAAAACTCAATATTCGAATCTCATTATTAAGAACCCATAATGCCCATTATTACTAAGTTATTATTACACTTTTTAGATAAAAGATGATTGTTTATTAATTTTTTATTACGTCTCAAAATAAGATTTTAAATATTGCCTAAGCCTATCTTGGTCGAAGAAGGAAGCTTGGGTTTTATAATATATTTATACGGGATTAATACTACGAAGGTTAAGAACTACCACCACTCTTCCCTTCTGAACACTCTAGTGCCAATCTTAGTATACCCTACTTTTCTACTCCTCCTTTGAGCTTGTAAGCTAAATTCCCTTATTCATATATCGATATTTAACGAACCATGGGAAATCTGCTTAGATTACGCAGGTCCCTCCTGACACACTTTTTAATTTGTTTAAATAATTTGTATGGTTAGGAGCATAAATTTTAAATTTTTCTCTGAAAGGAAGATTGAAATTGCATTTTCTAAAAGCAAATATGGCTGTATACATTTATTACAGATTATTTACGAAAGGCATTATAAAGTTCATTAGAGGAAGGAAGTCATGAATCTCGAAAAAAATATAAAATACTGTTGGTTATTTTCAGTCATTATTCAATCTATAAATTTAATTAATTTTAGTTTAATATTTTTTTATACAAAGATGGTAATCGGAACGGCTAAATTATATACCAAAATAAACAAATTTCAGTGATTTTTCTTAAGGTCCTATTTTTGTTTAACAAAAAAAAAAAAAAAAAGGATACGTNATAATAACTTTGATAGCTCAATTAAGTGAAAGATGCGGCTGGTAGATGATAGTAGGTGATACTGAAGGCACTCCCTTTTCTAGTTCCTCGTGAACAGGCTTCAAGCTGATAACCATGTTCCCCGGCAAACTGCTCTCTTGTGGTTTGGTCTACATTGCTACCCTGGTGTTGGCAGAACTCTTGGGGTTCTAGAACCTTCCAGGAAACCTACTCCATCGAGCTATCCTCCTTCGGCTACTTAATATGTATCTGCTACTTCAACCACATACAGGCAAAATGTGTTGGAAATTATTAAAAGAAAAAAAATTGAGGAATATCTTCAAAAATCCTCAGACTTATTTTTTTAAACTATTTATTTTTGTATATATCGGTATTTAAAACCCTCTAAAGCTCACACATAAACACGCACGAACGCAAGTGCATAAACAACACAGTTGAAAACACGCTGGAAAAAGGTATTTTCAAATTTCCCCAAATGTTTTCCCTCGGCAAGTCTAACATAATTGATCCAAAGGGAAGAAATTATTGCTAATGGCCGAAAACTCAAAATAAAAAAATAAAGTAATCATGAGTTGACTCGAATAACCATCGACTAGTTTAGAGAAAAGAGTATACGGCAGTGACTTCGAAATTACTCCTCTTAAGTTTTAAATAAAAGGCACTAACAGTATAGGTTAATTATCTGATTATTTCACCCATACTGCAATAAATAAAATTTAAATATTATTAATTAATAGAATAATAAAAAATAAATTTCCTTGACATTTTTGTTACTTGACTGAAAATAAAAGGACAGTTGAAATTTTAGACATAGTTTCCAAATACTTGGCAGCAAGCTTTCTAGTTTTTTTTTGTTTTTTTTTTGTGGATTAATTGGGAATCTTGAAAAAATTATTCAATTTTATTTTTGGCTCAGAAAATTAGAGAAACGCGTATACTGATTGCAATACTTCTATTAGTAGCAATAATTTAAAATGACATTCAAAACTAAAAATTCCTATAACAAAACAATTTGTATGCCAAAAATCCTTCTATTTTTTTTTTTTTTTTTTTTTATAAAAACTTCTGGAATAGGTTTTTAATGACGTTTTAACCTTTGGTAATTAACACCATGGAGATATTTTTAGAAGCGGAAAGATATAATTTTTCACTTTATTGTCGAATACGATATCATATTAGTAATTTTATATTTTTTTAATTAAGCTATGAAGACATAGGAAATCTGTATGGTTTGAATGGCTTAGATCATTTTTATACTGGTTGTTGATTCCGTAAGCATGTCAAGACCATGTGGTACAAGTACCACACCGCTTAAGAGTAAATAAAATAAGTGTGATGAATTGTGATCAATTCTGTTCATAGCGAAATTTCTTTGATGTCCTCAGTGGGAAATATCACATTTAGCCGCATGAACATGACAATAAACAATTCCAACCAGACAGGCCTTGTATGAGTTGAAAGAGAAAAAAAAAAAAATGAAAAAAGTGTCTGAAGAGTGAGAAGTGTGATAAGTGAGAGAGAGGGCGGAAAGCAGAGGCTAAGATAATTGACCCAATAGACAGACTCCTACACTATTCCTAACTATCACTTAGCCCAATTTAGTGTCCTCATCACTTCCTGCATCTCCCTCACCGCTTCCAGTCGGTCCTCCATAGGTGGGCAACAGGATGAGGGGCATTGTCAACCCCAAAGGAGTGTCCCACTCCAAGGATGTCCAAGGATAGTCCGAGTTCCATGTGTCCCCTAGGCCTTGTTTGTAAACATTACATGTTTCGATCCCATGTTAGTCCGAATCTGAGCGGATTGGTTGCGCAGGAAGTCCGCCAGGATGAAGTGGCATAACCCAACGTTTTTATTTGATAAATAAGGACCATTTCCTGCTCGTTTTATACATGTGATTAGTTGTCATCAAGAAACACTGTGAGTTACATTTGACTGGTGACACTGAGTTACATTTGGCTGGTGACAATATTAAAAATTACAAAATTTATTATAATTTGTTCACTTAGGCTTCGACGGTCGTCAGATTTATTTACCGTTTCTTCTTCCGGGTTGGACCGTGTCAAATTTTTGTTATTTGCCGAGCTTTTACAACTCTCATTCTCTTTTCAGCCCTGAAGAAGCCATCACATGATGTGCAAAAGCTCGGCAAATAACAAAAATTTGACACTTTCCAACCCGGAAGAAGAAACGGTAAATACATTTATTATAATTGGTCACTTAAATGATTCCTTTCTCATGTGATGATGTAGGTCTTAAAAATCTTTTCGATATGTTTTTCCGGTCCTACCTAGTTATTGAAAAAAATGATTGTTACTAATATTTTTATCATTAGNCATAAATATCTTGCTGAATATGCGTTCTCAATAAAATTTATAATACGGAAACAGTAGGAAATTATACTATACTCTTATATTTCGTAATTAAAAAAAATAAATTTAAAAAAAAACCGAATATTTTAAATTTTAGTATCCTTCTAAACCCTCCCTCCCCCGTGACCAACTTCTCCCTTAACGAACTAAACCAATTTTCTGTAGAAAGCCCCTTAAGTACAGAATTAAGTTTCTTTATTCTATTAAATTACTTTCGCTAACTAGCTGGCTGAAGAATTATCTAAAGTAATTTATATAAAAAATTAGAGTACCTAATGAATCCTTTTTTTAGGTTCGGGGAAGATTTTTTTTATTATTTTTTATTATTATTGTATGTAATCATATATAAGAGCTACTTATATAATCGATTTTGATTAATTTTTTTTGTTGGTAAAATTTAGAAATTTAGAACTTCTACGAAATAGTGTTCTATTGTGAAGGAATATTCCGTAATTTATGAATCTCCATGAAGATGTAGAATTTTGAAAAATCAAGTTAATCTTGTCGTTTCGAAATAATAATTTAAAAAAAAAAAAGGCCAATAAAAAAAATTGACTTGTTAAAACTAACAATCTGCTGGAATACTTTTCAAATTCTTTTCAAAACTACATAATCAAATCGACTGAAAAAAGAAAAAAAAAAATCATAATAACTTTGATAGCTCAATTAAGTGAAAGATGCGGCTGGTAGATGATAGTAGGTGATACTGAAGGCACTCCCTTTTCTAGTTCCTCGTGAACAGGCTTCAAGCTGATAACCATGTTCCCCGGCAAACTGCTCTCTTGTGGTTTGGTCTACATTGCTACCCTGGTGTTGGCAGAACTCTTGGGGTTCTAGAACCTTCCAGGAAACCTACTCCATCGAGCTATCCTCCTTCGGCTACTTAATATGTATCTGCTACTTCAACCACATACAGGCAAAATGTGTTGGAAATTATTAAAAGAAAAAAAATTGAGGAATATCTTCAAAAATCCTCAGACTTATTTTTTTAAACTATTTATTTTTGTATATATCGGTATTTAAAACCCTCTAAAGCTCACACATAAACACGCACGAACGCAAGTGCATAAACAACACAGTTGAAAACACGCTGGAAAAAGGTATTTTCAAATTTCCCCAAATGTTTTCCCTCGGCAAGTCTAACATAATTGATCCAAAGGGAAGAAATTATTGCTAATGGCCGAAAACTCAAAATAAAAAAATAAAGTAATCATGAGTTGACTCGAATAACCATCGACTAGTTTAGAGAAAAGAGTATACGGCAGTGACTTCGAAATTACTCCTCTTAAGTTTTAAATAAAAGGCACTAACAGTATAGGTTAATTATCTGATTATTTCACCCATACTGCAATAAATAAAATTTAAATATTATTAATTAATAGAATAATAAAAAANATATATATATAAATAAGTAGCACCGTACTCTCTATCCCACCTGTTCTTGACTATTACATATCGCAGCCGCGTGTGTTTCATTTCCTATATATCAGAAGATAACATTAATTATATAAGAATGTAATTACAAATAACGAAAATATGATTCTTTTTTTATTTTTATATATCGTTATAAAGAATAAGATATATTCCGTGAATACGAAAATATATTTTGTGAGTTGGGATTCGATTTCTGTGGCAAGAACATGTCCAAGACCTGCCGATCCTCTCGCATTTCCGACTGGAGGCTTTCTACTGCTCAGTATTCAAGAGGCTTCTTAACTAAGTATATACCTCTCTCCAAACAGACATTATTGATGTTCCATTTCCTCAAGCTTAATTGTTTCAATGATACATTCGTCTGCATACGAAATTAATCACTGCTCTTAAATACTCTCTTGAGTAATTGATCGTTTACCTATTACTCAGACAAATAACTCAATAGCTTGTCATTATTTTTATTTTAGAAAAAAAAAAATACATGTTAATGAATAAATTATCAACTAAAATGTGAATGATTCTTTTAATTCGTAGGGAAAAGTAAGAGATATAACCACTAACTTTTCTCCTAGACTAGCCAGAAAGGAGGAGTGTGGGAAACCTAACGTTGTTTTATATGTCTTCCTTAACATGATATGTCTTTTTGTAAAAATGTTATGAAACCATAATGTTCTGTTTTTTATATTTCAATAATAACTACAAAGATATTAAGATCTGAATGAGTAATTTAGTAATAGTATTTAGTCATTAAGGATCTTAAACAAAGGTTTTCAGAAAAAAGCTGAAATATCTCCATAAAAAATACAGTTTAACCAATAATTAATTAATTACAACGTATTTCCATGTCTACAATACTAATATACCCTTTTAAAGGTAAGGCACGTTGATAATATGAAAATGACTATTTTATTTATGTATTTATTTGCAGTCAGCAAGCTTTGTCTTTCAATACAAATTCAGTAAAAATAAGTAAAAATTTGTTTTGTTTTGTATACATCTCATTTTTTTTTTTTTTTTTTTTTTTTTTTATGATAGCGGCAACTGATCTAAATATTTTTAGAGACATTTTCAACTTGAGATACGCTCTCAATCGCAAAAATGTAATTCTTTAATGTTTATTTTAGCACATTTTTATATTTTATAATTTCACTAATAACACCAGTAAATACCTAAATAACTCTCTCAGAAATAATTTAATAGTAAATTTGTGCACATAGGAATAATTCGTCCCAAATCGGTTTGATATGCGAGTTAAAAACAAAAAATATTGAAATCAAAATGATGAATCTCAGGCAATGACAGGATTTGAATTTAAATAAGAAAAAAATGAGGTAATTAAACATATATCTGTTAGAGGTTAAGTGTGTAATAATTAATTTAAGATTTAAGTTAATATAATTTATTTAATTCTTTTATTTTAGCCTCATCTGAGCAAGTCATGATTTATGTGAATCAATAGATCAATGTTTGATGCTACCTCTAGTATATATATATACATATACATACAGCTTTATTTTATCTTTATAATTTAGTTATTATTTGTATAGTTTTTTATCTAAAAGAAAAATACTTATACTCCAATTACACTTTGGCGTGACTAATAGCAGATTAGTTGTAGCAATGTGATTCTCCATGGGCGCTCAGGATTACATTACTGTCCAATCGCAGGTTCTTCTCCTTCAAAAGCTTCGAGTTTCTCCATAGACCCTCTAATCTTTATATCTTTTTGAAATCTTAACTTTCTTAAGTTGGAAATAATATCCAAACATTTTATCCTCCATAAGTAATTAATAATATAATTTGAGTATAGAACTAACTTTTTTTACGTATGAAATAGCAAGTGCTAGCAAAAAAAAAAAAAGTTTTGATGTGACGGGCATACTTCATGAGTAGATATGTTGTATAAGATGGAACACAAAAGAGATGGAATGTTTTAATACAAATATTAAAGCTCCATTTAGAACTTGAGAGCTGGCACTACGGAATCAAATCCTTTGATATGCCTTTATGGACATGCCTTTTCATTACCTTGGGTAGTGGGTGTCAGGGGGTGGTTTACCCTTATCGTCTGTTTAATCAATTTTTTGATTATTAATTTTGTATAGCTGTTAACTCTTTCAGTACAATAATTAAGAAGAAATATTTAAAGTACTTTCGATAGATTGACCTTTCATATTGATATTCATTTAGCCTATTTCAAATTTAATGATTCCTCACAAATTTTTTCCGTTTATGCCAAATAACAAAATTATAGTGTTGTGCTATAATAGATGTACTTGTTATTAAAGAAATGGAAGAATGAATTATTTATCTGATAAACAGATCAATTTTAACCGTATTGATCTTCGTAGAAGTTAATGCGTAATAGTCATCACAATGCCAATTGAACTATTAAACAGTTAAATCAAAGAAGAAAATTTATATAACATATTTCCCTTAATTTTAGGAGTGGGAGATTACACGCTATACTGAATTTTAAAATAACATTCTAGCCTGTAATTTTCGTTTGGATACAATTCATCATACAGCGTGGTTAATGGACATCAATAAAAATTTAAAATATTTTTGGTGGCTACAACAGCTCATTAGTGAGGTTGGGACTTATCCTGAAAGTTAATTGCAGGGAAACTGGTTGTCTAGCCATATTGTATCTAGCTGTAAATTATTGTTAAAATCGAGGTCCCATAAATCATAGAAGCGAACAAATGAGTTCTAAGTTGCATCAAGACAAATTCAACTTTTTAACTGTCCCAATTTATTAGTAGATTTTTTTTTGTTTGAGTTAGGACATAGTTGATTAAAAAAATACAATTAAGAAATTCGACGTTTCGGCTTACATTGTAAGCCATCTTCAGGGCTATCAAGAAGACGAGGAGGGACTTTGTGCCACCTGCATCACATGTTCATGACTGAGAACATGTTATTTATTTATTTATTTTTTATTGATTAAAATTTTATTCTGTTATTTCAAGTAAACTACATGTATTCATAAATCACAGNTATATATATATATATATATCGTTATTTTTCCATATATTCTATCCCTTGGTTAAACAGCCTCTGTAATCAGTGGCAGTACGAGAATTTGCCACTTTTGCATCTCATCTTAATAAATGTATCACATAATTGAGGGAATGTAGCTATGTTATGATATAATGCCATGTCTTAGTATGATGTTTAGCATAAAATAAATAAATTAATAATCACAAATAAATTAAATATTCTTATTAATAAAATTGCCTTAAAACACTTGCTAATTACTGTCACTTATCCCTTAACTATTGGAGGCACTGCAGAGAGAGAGGCTGCAACCAGCCCGAGGCTCTGAGACACGGACGGAGACTAACTTATCACTGACTCTGGGGGCACTAGCGAGCTGCTTTAATAACTTCGTGGAAGTGACGAGGCAGGTCTAGAAGGTTCTGTACCTATTCTAAGGATTTTTAAATATTCCTACTTTTCTTCCCAAGTCAAAGGAAACATAGTTCATCCTTCAATTAGCCACTTCCCTTACAGGTCTGGTCATATCGCCATCTACTTCTACTGTCTTTAACAATATAGTTATAAAGACAACTCCAGAAATATGGGTAATAAAACCTAACTCGGCTATCCTTGCTGATACAGAAGACTAGGTTCGTGCAAATTAGTAATCTCATAGCAAGGATAGGTCATAGATAGCGTAATCATGAATAAACGTACCATTTAAGCCCTCCCCCAATCCCTCTGATAGCTGATGTTCACAATAACAACTGGTAGGATCAATGAACTACGAATGCGTCACAATGCACGTACTGTATTAATGTAAATCCTTTTATAATAATTCAACCACCTAAAGTATTTTTACAGCTACTTCATTGGTGAAATTATAATTCACTACAATTTATCAATTTGAAGTGAAGGGTGGGGGGATTGAGCGCGTCACGGGTACGGGGCCGATCGCCCCGGGAAGAAGCAAAGGCCGATTCCCAGCCTATTCACGCGTAAGGCACACGGTTCATTGTACCATGTGAGGACTCCATCGTCTCCTGTTGACAGTCTCGCCTCACAAACACTTTATCAATAAGAGCATGGCGGGGCCTTGTTCCCACAGTGTGTTTTCTATCGTGTGCCCGCTACTCCCTCGTTGAAGAAAGCAATCCGCTATAGTGGGAGGGACCGTGTAAACTTACAGTCACCTTGCCTTATCAGCTTGTCCAACATTTCTTTCAGCTACTCCGGTTAGTTCCTTCCTTGTTCGACATCCTACAAAAGAAACAGATATCTATTTAGTCTATAAATAAATAAAATAGAACAGCCTCGACAATAATGAACATACTGAAACTGTCATTCAATAATGTATAAGGTTTAATGAAAAATCCCAACCCCTTGACCTTTACAGTACTAGTAATTTAACAGACTAGTAGTAAAGAAGGTCCATCGTAAAGGATGGTAGAATATATGTATCTCTTGTTGTAGATTGGAAAGCAAATATTTAATTCCTACTTCAGGGCCTAGAGTTGGTTACTATTTCATTTTATGGACAATTATTTTTGCTAATGATTTGTGATTACTAATTTTTAAAATGGCTATAGACTTTTATGCGCAACTGATTATTCTGTACTTGGTTAAATTTTTACCCATTTTTTAAAGTTGTTCTATTTACAGCTGAGACTTTTATAATTATTAATATTGCCAAATCGATTGCTTACTAGAAAATAATCGAATTATCGAACTGTTCGAGGAAAAAAAAATTGTATGCTGCCTGATAACTTTTTAATAATTAGAGAGGAAGATAATAATTCCTTCAAATAAAACAGGCAGGCAGAGAAAACCAGAGTGATTGGATATATATTTTGAATAGGCAAGGCTGATTGTTATCATTACAGATATAAAATTGGCGGATTTTTGAAAAATTAATAGAATTCAAAACACAAAAATGTCTAATAAATATCTTTCTGGAGAAAGATAATTTTCTGGCCTAATCATTTAAGCTGTCATCTAGCGTATTGTGGTGAACGAGGTAGAAGCACCATTGTAATGTAAGAGAATCGGACTTTTTTCTGTAATATTTGATCACACATAGTAAGTAACAATATTTACTAATATAAATATTTTATATGGTTGTGGATTTTTATCCCACGTAAATATTAAACAATTAATGAGAGGGAATAGCATAAAAAAATCTATCTGTCCCAGCCAGGAATCGAACCTGGATCTCCTGCTATCCGGGCCGGTGCATTTACCAATTATGCTACCAAGACGAGCTAGATATCTCATTAAATTCCCTCTTCACTAGCGAGAGCCTAACCCACGCGAAAGACGAGAAAAACTCGAAGGAGCTGACATTGTCAATTGTCGACTCTCGTCATTTACTTTATTTAATTTTTCTTTGTAATATAATAATAATAATGGTTGTTGTTTTTTATCTCACGTAAATTTTAAACAATTAATGAGATATCTAGCTCGTCCTGGTAGCATAACTGGTAAATGCACCGGCCCGTATAGTAGGAGATCCAGGTTCGATTCCTGGCTTTTTATTCTAGATTTTTTTATTCTATTCCCTATCATTAATTGTTTAATATTTACTATTTTTTCGTAGTGAAAAAATGTTAATACATATGAAAGAAAAGTAATAAAAAAAAAAGAAAAAGAAAAATATCTTTAGAATAAAAACTGTAAAGCTAATAATGGCTAACTAGTTAATACATGTTCCTTTCTATTAGACAAATTACTTGCTCGAGCTGGTGATTACCAGAGGGGGAGGGGGTAGTTTTTGTTCGTCTGATTCCTCGCCCCCGCTGTTCAGCTCCTGCGCCCCCCAAAGAGGATTTATTCCTCAATTTACATCCGTAATTCCACCTTTGTCAGTGTTTTATTAATTCCATGGAACAATAAACTGTCGAGAACAAGGTTCGCGGGCTCCTAAGACAGGACTGGTAACAAACAACAACCGAATACAGACTTTGCTAATACATTCCTCTATTTGAACAAATTCGTTTTATTATCTGTATGCGTTTAGGTGGGGATATATGATATGAGATCCATTTTACCACTTAGAGAGAGAGATAGATGCGTACCATTTTATCACATATATAGATAAAAGTGCTCTAAGATGATTTTAGTTGGGGTTCGGTCAAGGTAGATCCAAAAAACACAGATTTGAAAAATGTATTTTTTAATAAAGGATTATCTGCCAACGTTTCGGCTTACATTGTAAAGCATCTTCAGGGCTATCATGAAGATGAGAGAGGACGTCCTATCCCTAAGTTCACATTTCCATGACTGAAACATTGGCAGATAATCCTTTATTAAAAAATACATTTTCAAATTTGTGTTTTTTGGATCTAGCTTGAACGAACCCCAACTAAAATCATCTTAGAATAATATCTACGGTCAACAAACTCTCCTTTTGAATAGATATATGTGATTTATTTTAAGGTTTAAAGAGAAGGTATTTTCAGATAAATGAAAATAAATATAAATATTTATTTGGTTGTGGTTTATTATCCCATGTAAATTTTAAACAATTAATGCGAGGGATTAGAATAAAAAAATCTATTTGTCCCAGCGCTAGGACTCGAACCTGGATCTCCTGCTTGCCAGGCCAATATGCTATCCAATACACAACCGGGACAAGCTAGATAACTTATTAAATTCCCACTACAATAGCGAGAGCCTAACCCACGAGAAAGGCGAATACATTGTCTTAAACTCAAAGGAGTATAAATGCCTATTTAAGTAATGTTTTCTCTCATTATAATTTTATCGTCAAATATAGTCGTGTACATTAATCCAAAATGCTTATTTTCAGATCTATGTTAGACATTATATATAT
>KZ807599.1:105132-115650 GCA_000696205.2 Oncopeltus fasciatus | reverse complement strand
ATATATATAAGTTTAATATAAAGGACCCTACGAGAAGTAACTAGAAAGTAAAATTTGATGTTAGCTGTAACTAAAACTCTCAATAAAAGAGCTGGATACACTGTAGTGAAGTACAAATATTAAACTGCATATCTTGAGCTAGTAGTTATAAAATGGCAGTTTTAACGAGCTCTCAAAAATATTACTGCTTCCACTCGATCGTAACAAAGTAATTAAAGGTTAAGTGACCAATAAATAAAGACTTGTCTTCAGAAATTATATGCAATAATGGGTTTCTGCTGCATGAAGAACTACTTCGGGATTATTTGGTTAAAATTAGCTTTATGCTACAAATTGATGTTTTGTTCAAATTAATGAGATACATTAGAGATGCTTCATAACTTAATGCGATTGGGGAATATAATTTTTATTCATGTTCTATCAGATTTGTATTATTTCTCTTTTTATGTTTCTTATTGTTTCATATATATATATAGTAAGATTTTTAAATTAGAACTAATTTATTTATATCATTTATCAGTTCAATCCAAAATAGTGTGGATAAAAACTGGTCATTGAGCAACCGTTCACAATTTCACCGAGGATTTTTCAAAATCACTAGATTTTCTACTTGTCCAATTAAACATGAACATTTTTATGAGATGAAATGATAATCTTACAATCAAAAAAGCTGATTTAGCTCAGCTCAAAAGTCAAAAGTCTTATAAAACAAAAGTAATATATACCGAAGCATTTTTATCTTTCCTTTTTAGATTCACTTCTCAATAAATTTAAGTAAATTAACACTTATCTTTGTGAAATGTTGATGTGTGTTTGTGTGTGTTTAAAATTTAAATTTGGATAAGATAAAACTTAGGCAAACACTCCCGATTTTATTAAACAATTTTTTTTTTTTTTAAATATCAATGTTCGAGACAAATAAACTAGGCTGATATATGGAGATTCCCTGAGTCTGATCTACGTTGATTAAACTCTTTGAAAAAGCAAGGGGGGGGGGGGGGAAAGCCATAAGCTACGCACATTTTCCCAGTAAGTTTTGATAACAGGAATTGTAGCTGATTACGAAACGCCTAGTTACTCCACAGGAATTGAAGGTCTCTTGAAATAGCTTTGCCAGGAGTCCTTGGCGGCAGGGAGTTGAGGGCTGTCGGGAAGGGGTTGATATGTCCTTGGGGACCCGGGCTCAACTCCCCTGCACACTTGACGTGGGCAGAAGTACGCACTTCCCTCTCTCTCTCCTTAAGAAAGGGGCACCTTTAAGAAGGCAATGGGTACACGGATGCAAACAGATAACAATACGGGACCCGATGATTTCGGAAGTGAACAGCTTGCTTGCTCGATTTGGATTGGTGATTGTTGAGTTTAAATGGTTTCATTTTGCATAACAAAACTTATGACTTATGTTAATTAAAAACTGAAAAGAATACTCCTTCTCATAGGAAACATTTGAATAATGAATGGACTGATTGAATGAACGCAAAGAAAGAAAATCACCCAACACCATCTACATAGCTCATGTCGACCTCAATAATTGTAACAGTTCTTCGCTATTTTCGAGAGGAAATCATTTCTATAATCCAATTCATAATTAGCTAAAGATTTATTTTACATACTGTTTACATAGAAATATGCAGTTATCATGGTAGATATTTTAAACATATTCTTTTCTATATAAATATTAAATTTAGTTGTGGTGTATTATCCTACGTAAATTTTATTCAGATAGATTTTATATTCTATTCCCTCGCATTAGTTGTTTAAAATTGACGTAGGATAATACATCACAAATAAAATTAATATTCATAAATGAAAATAAAAAGTAAATAACGATAGTCGACAAATAGCTCCTTCGAGCATGACGATATATTCGTCTTTCTCGTAGGTTAAACTCTCGCTAGTGTGGTGGGAATTTAATAAGTTATCTAGCTAGTCCCGGAGGTGCAAGTGGTAGCATACTGACCCGGAAAGCTGAAGATCCAGGTTCGTGTCCTGGCTGAGACAGATAGATTTTTTATTATATTCCCTCGCATTAGTTGTTTATTTTTTTCTATATTTTCCCTGATCCTACCTAAAANTCCTTCAAATTTATGTACACATATATAAATTTACGCACTTCAACTTTCGAAATTTTCAACAAAAAAAAAAAGGAACGAAATATATCATTTAAGTTTCTTTTTGCAAAATGTAGTTCAGTAATAAATGAAATAGTTCAAGAGAGAGAGAGAGAGAGAGAGATAGTTTATTAATATATAGTTCACTTTGTTTATAAATATTTAATAATTCCAAAACGGTGTATGAAAGTTATCTTCATCTTGAAATGGATCATAAGTTATTCTTGCGGAATAACCTTGCTTTTAAAAAATTCTTATAATTCAACTTTTCTCTCTATTTGTAAAGAATTTATCTCAAAATATAAAATGTCAGCGATTATTGTAAGAGGAGCAATAAGGATTTATTGGGCCTACCTTCTTCTACAAGCCATCCTATAAAATGCGAAGTGGCCTCATCATTGGTAAGCCATTAACATATTCTTTATTGCTTTACGGTTTACCTTTTTAATTGCCATTCTTTATCATCTAGGGGGAAGCAGAAGATCTCTACTCGAGAATAAAATTAAATTGCTCGAAGGGGGAAAGAGGAGAGAAGAAAAAGGTCTACCTGCTACCACGTTTAATTTTTATTTCTCCTGGTTGAGCTCTATTTCACCCCTGTGAGAGGATATGTGCGGTCCTGCAATATACAACAGTTAGGGTGATAATTGCAGTCTCTTATCGGTGCCGCCTTCGCAAAAGGATTAACATAAGAAAAAAAAAAAGGCCCAAGGAGTGTGGGGGAGGGTCCTTTCTCCGAGGGAAATTACCTTCGCCTTCATTTCCGGGGAATTTCAATGCCCTCAGGGGGTGGCCATGGAAGTCTATAATCCAATGAATGCGAGAGCCCCCCCCCCCCTCCTCACTGCTTTTAAGGGTCTGGTGCCCTTCGCGACCCCTCGGTTCGAGTCCCACACCCTCCCTTCTCATTTGTTTCTACTTCTGCCTCTAATGGACCTTGTCCAATGAGCAGTCTGGCATTTAAACAACATTTCAGCATTTGGTTTCCTGGGAACTTCTTAGATGAATATTTTCTTAAAAAAACGATCTGTATTTAAATCTGTATTTATAGAAATGTAATAGTTTACATAATTCCATTCCTAAAATATATGATATACTTTTATAATACGATTTCTTATTCGAAAAATCATGTTATAGGCTCGGTAATTCAAGAATTTATTTTAAAATGTGTACTTCTAAACCTATGGGTTCTTTTATTTTATAGTACCTCATTAAAATTGTTAATCGCTTTATTTTATATACATTTTAAATCTTAATACACGATAAAAATTTGTTACAGGTTAATAGAACTTCAAAAAAGTAAATAACTAAGAGTCGATAAATAGCTAGACAAAGTCAGCTCCTTCCAACATAAGACGATGTATTCGTCTTTCTCGTAGTGTCTCTCGCAAGTTTATTGGGAATTATTAAGTTATTTAGCTCGTCCCGGTGGTGCAATGGTTAGCATTCGTGCCCGGTATGCTAAAGATCCAGGTTCGAGTCCTGGCTGGGACAGATAGATTTTTTTAACTAACTTTAGATTTTATTTATCCGTTTTTGTTTGTATGATAAGGCATATTTCTTTGTTTATCGGCGACTATTTTCTTTATGACTTTACTTATTTTAATATAGAAAATTCCTAAAATTTCGTACTTGTTTCTCTTATTTCGGGTGTTTAGTACCTACACCTGTTCTAAAGAAACAAAACAAAGATACAGTTCTTGTAATTATTTAATGTGCAATACCGCATGCTTATAATCTCAATTGAGAATGCAATAAAACGTAGATAGGTTTGAATTACTTGATTTGATTTGAGATGGCCAGAGTTTGAAAAACCACCTCTCCTTCTTACAAACATACTCAAACAAACTCACAGACTAACAGATTATCGAATTATATATAATTACCTCCTATATTCATGTGATTTAAACTGCCACTTGCGCTGTCATCCCGATGTAGGACTACAGGATATCCTGTAAAATTTCTTCTATTAGCTCATTTTTCATATTTTTATTATTTTTATGCTTTTCCAATAACTTGTTCTGTGTCTTGTGTTGATGCTACATAAATTATTTTTATTTATCTTGCGGTTAATAAGGGAATTCTTATTTTATAAAGAAAAGGGCCTGAAGCGAGATTGGAGAGCCCTCTGGTAGGGGTGATTCGATAGCCCTCAACCTACCATAAATAGGCGGCTAATGAGACTTGACCTTCGGAAGGGATGGGACCATCCCTTCCCCAGAGATAACAGACCCTTCTTAACCTCCCGACTTGGGGGTCCTGCTGACCTCTGATCCCCCATGTAGATCACCTTCCCTTCTAGGTGGTGCTGTCCTCCTCCTCCGCATCTTACGGTTATTACACCTAAGGGGCCCTTAGCCCTTAGGGAAGCTGCTATTTGACCAGAAATTCCACCATTTATAGTACCCACTGTTCCCCACAGTCAGTCGGAAGCCTTAGGCAGCGCCTTACAAATAGATAGGAATCGACTGGGCATTTCTGCTCACTTGTTGGCTCTTAGATGGAACGGCCTGCCAAATAGACCTCTGCGGCTCTCTAGAGGAAATCATTCCTTTAATAATTACAGCTGCTGACTTCAGATGACTTCAAAGTTCAATGTTGTAGCCCTTAAGCCCTTAAAAAAAAAATATATATATATATATGATGAGTTTAAAAGATTCCATCCTGATGGAGCTTTTTGACAAAACAGATTTTACAAGAAAACAATAATATTATCAATAATAATATTACCAAATAAATATAAATAAATTGATAAGTTGATACTACAAATAGAAAAATACAGGAACTCTGACACCGGCTGGTGGATAGGGGTAGTGCATACAAGTCTCAGATCTGTCTTCACAAATATCCCTTTATAAATCGTTTCATCAAATTGCTATTGACTCTAAATGTTAGAAGTAAAAAATGTTTTACATTTATATTGTTCTGCAATATTTTCCTAACACTAATGAAGAATATATCATCTTTCTTCAAACCTCTCATGTGTCAAGTTCCAGCCAGTAGCAAACTTAAGCAATGGTTTGCTGAAAAGAACTTAAATGCCTAATTATAATGTTTTTGTTTTTTTTTAATTTTTTAATCTAATTTTAAACTAACTGAATTAATGTGACTTTGAAAGAATTTGTCGTTGGTTACTAATGAGAATCCTTTAGATAGATAGATATGCATTTGTTTAGGCGATAAACATCTAGGTGTTTAAACATAAAGTGATAAACATCTAACGATTACGATAAATGTCTATTCTACAAAAAGAAATAATTATACTGTCCTTAATAATTATACTAGTTAGTTGTTTAAAATTATTTACACAAAATCCTTTAGTGGAATCTGTTATAATATATTTTTGTTCTAGAAATTGCTAAAATAATAGTACGTACTATTTATTTTATTTTAATCTAGAAAAGCATTCATTACTAAGACAAAGGTAAATTAATTATACTCCTTTGTAGTTGGTAATATAATTATATTCCTGAGATTTGCTGACTTTCGTCATTATTAAACAAACTTTGGATACTTATAAAATAATCTTTATATAAAGTATATAAACTTGCCAAAATATGTTTTTTGTGATATCATATTCATTTTTTACCGTTTCTTCTTCCAGGTTGGACCGTGTCAAATTGGTGTTATTTGCCGAGCTTTCGCACATCATGTGATGGCTTCTTCAGGGCTGAAAAGAGAATGATTAATTTCTCTTTTCAGCCCAGAAGAAGCCATCACATGATGTACGAAAGCTCGGCAAATAACACCAATTTGACACGGTCCAACCCGGAAGAAGAAACGGTAAGTACTTCTGACGACCGTCGAAGCCTACGTAAACAACATATCATATTCAGTTATTTTTAGTCTCCAGTTTAAATTACGTTTTTTATCTCTCATAGACTTCAATGTCACGGTGCATTGCCTCAATATTCACAGACACAGAAAAATGTTGTGAGTGTATAAAAGAGTTTGTCAAATACAAACATCATTTAACATCAGATTTTTAACAAAAAACAGGCCTTTGGGAACAATAAAATCCCCATTTTTCCCTTATCAATAGATGTAGTTTTTCTTTCCTCCCCTTCTAAGACACGTTATCGGACTTTTTCAATCTGACACCGTCCAGTAGTTCCATTTATCAGCCCTAGGTCAGTGGCGCTGGGAGCAGTTTGGCGAGTGGATCCCAATCCAGATAGGGCTGTAGGGGAACGAGAACTCCCCACCGAGTGAGTCAGTGTCGGCGCTCAGGCCTCGGACACAATATGCTCCCCCTCTCCTCCGCTCTACTTACTTCTCCGGCTATCTCGTATTTTATTCAGTGGCTTTGCACCGGCTACCGAACCCCCACGGGGACCACACTCACGGCATAACACTAATTTTATTCAGCATTAACCGGAATGAAACCATAAATGCCCTCATTCCTTTAAGGTAACCTCCTTCAATGTCGTGATGGAGATTAAATTTTACAATCAATAATATTAAAACAATTCTTGTTCCTGCAATAAGAATTCACGAAAAGGGCGCCAGGATAGCAATTTTATGTCAAGTCTCGCAATTTTAGTGCTGTATGTTAAAATCTCGCCCCTGTCAAGCTTTCATCGTATAAAAACCTGTAGATAGATTCTTCATGACCATAAGTAGTTGAAAGAGAATCTAACGCTTATTAAATATAATAAAAAAACGAATTCACTAAATCCTGAAGGAATTTCAGATGGTGCTGGTTGTTAAAGAGAATAATCCTTTCATATAAAAAAAAATTATAATCTATACTGGAATTACTAATAAAATCTATGTTCAGATTAAATTTTAAGCAGAAGGATATTATCATTCCATTTTGAGAGAGTTTTAGATTGGTACTTACTTTTATATTTACGGCAATAAATCGAGGGCGAAGCAATTTGAAAGATCTTATATAAAAATGTTGAGATTTGAGGAAAAATGAGGTCCGCTATATTGGCTTGAAACTTTGTTTTTGATGAATATTTTATTTGGTTGTGGTTTTTTACCATATCCCACGTAAATTTTAAACAATTAATGAGAGGGAATAGAATAAAAAAATCTATCTGTCCCAGCCAGGAATCGAATAGCTCTCGCTAGTGTAGAGGGAATTGAATGAGATATCTAGCTCGTCCTGGTAGCACAACAGGTAAGTGTACTGGCCCGGATAGCAGGAGATCCAGGTTCGATTCCTGGCTGGGACAGATAGATTTTTTTTTTTTTATTCCCTCTCATTAATTGTTTGTTTTTGATGTTTTTAGACAGTTAGTCATCAGGTATCAATATCAGGAATTAGCAAGTGCTTCAAACCACTTATAATGATTTGGAATAAATAACTTATTTATACTCTTTTCTGCGTTCATTTTTTCAGTAAAGATGGAAGGTTTATCCATCAAATTTTAGGAGTGTATTTTTTTTTTCCCCCACGAGGAAAGAATAGTTTCAAAACAATTATATGAGTCAAACATTTTGTGATACCTGCTATTTTATACGGAGCTTCAAATCCCATCAAGCCATCCGGCCGGAGAGAATCATATGTCAAATTATGCAATCGTTTATTTCTCATGCATACTTCTCTTTTCTTTCCCATGGCCCGTCTCTTGGGGCCTAATTGGTGAGTCAGTTCTAAGTTAAATTTAAAACAGTCCCGCTTTCGAAGACAAGAGTTTATTGTCAGCGTATCTACGGCGAGAGAAACTGCGCTTTTTATTTATGTGGGATATTAGAGATCCCGCGATAAATAAGTGGCATTATTTAATTCCAAAGGAATCGGGCCGAATACTCTCGTGTCGGATACACATAAACTATATATCCAACAGCCCAATATTGGCGCCTGTAATATGACCTCTTAATATGGTTTTTTTTTTTTTGGGGGGGGGGGGAATGAAACATACGACTAATTTGTTGGAAATCCACTTAATGTCAGACATCTTAATTCAAGTGTCTTTTCATCTTCTGAATTTAAAGGATTCTAAATTCTTATACCTCTTTTATTTATATTAACACTTTTAGCATATTTTATTTTTTATATATCTATATTACAAATTAATTTTCGAACGTAATATACAGGTCTTATATGTGTGGAATATGTATTTCGCCGCTTTCGATTCATCCTTAATTTCTTAACTATGATTAATAAATAGCTAAAACAAAATGTTATTTAAATGTTTTTACCGTTTCATCTTCCGGGTTGGACCGTGTCAAATTGTTGTTATTTGCAAAAAAAAATGATGTGCGAAAGCTCGGCAAATAACAACTATTTGACACGGTCCAACCCGGAAGATGAAACGGTAAATACATCTGACGACCGTCGAAGCCTATGTGAACATATTTAAATGTTGTCAGAGAAAATTGAGACTTTACTATTTTTTTAAATTAGCACTTTCTCCAAATCCAATTTCTGGATATCTTCACGAATATGCCGACCTACTTCCATTTCGCAAAATTTATTAAGTCGACCATATAGCCATTTTCTACGATAAATGTTTAGATTTATATCTTGCGCCTGGTAATTCCAGGTTATCTAAGTATAAATATATAACTCTCATACTTTTTTTCTAACACATGCGCGCGCACGCATACACACACTTGTTTTACTCATGCATCATATTACTTGATACATGTAATCAATAACTATAGGCGAATATTTACATATGTTCTACAGACAACTCTGTACTTAACAAGGTTCCGGCTCATATTTTGAACAGTATTCTTCCTACATGACCAATATTTAACTATTTTCTAACTTATTTCTTTCTGGAAAGTCTCATAAGTTAAACAAAATTCGCTTAGGTTTTAATAACTATGAGTGAATCATATTTTCTGAAACTCCAGCGAAGCTTTCTTTTATTCAATTGAATATAACTATTTCTGAGGAGTACCTATACCTTCTAATCAAGTTTATCACTTTCCATATATCCCCATCTCCCTTTGTTGCTCCCAATCCATCTGTTTCCTTCCGTATCTCTCCCCCCCCCCCCATCTACCACTCCTCTCACACTCTCTCTCTTTCTATCTCTACATATCGATATATCTTTCTCACCAGACTTTTACTAATTTTAAATAGCTTTTTTATTTTTAGTAAATAACTTGTATTGAACTATGCTTGTGTTATTTATTAAACTGTATGTGAATAATTTATTGAAATTATTATTAAACTCAATTGAAATTCCACTTACAAGATTGATGTTTAACGTGAGGTTAGAGTCTGGAGAGTTCGTTCATTTCGTTTAATCAAAAATTTCCCTTCATTGTTATTGAAAGCTGTTATTTCTGTAATATAGCATATAGATGTTAAACAAAAATTTCCTGCAAATGGAAGGGAATTCAGTATACTAATTTTTAAAAAAATGTGAAAATCACTATTATAACTTGTTCGTAAAAAGGTCTGTAAAAACAAAGCAAAAAAAAGAAATATGTTTTTATTTGTCCTATTGATAATTGGAACACTCATTTGAAGATATAATAAAAATTGAAAATTTTCACTTCATATTTACTAGTAAATCTAAATCCTTTTTTTTTTTTTTTCAGGTAATAAAATTAATATGCATGCACAATGAAAAACTCAAATTGAACTTCACAGGTTTGTTGTAACATGTATTTTTCATTTTAAATGGAACCAAGTTTATAGTAGTAAACATAAATATATTCATAATATTAAATCTTGATTTTAAGTCAATAAGTCAAGTGTATTTACAGAAATGGCTTTATCAATTGTCATCGAATATAATCTTTATTAATGAATATCCCGTAAGCCACCCATAAGTAATATTTAATGTTATGGAATAATATAGGCTATTATCGGACTTGCGCAAATAAATTCGATAATAAAAGATACTTGTATTTATTGGTTCCATGACAAAACTTAATAATCTGTGCAAATTAAATGCAATACAATATACAATTAAACACTAATATCAAGCCCTGATAACGAAATAATTTATATACATGGTACGTTTTATGCATATAGTTATTTAATTATCAACTGTTTTTCTTTGTATTGGGAAAAGCTTTTCCTGTTCTCATTTTATCAGAATTACAGATATTTAGATCCGGACGTATTTTTCTTGCTCTTTTTATTAATCTATAATCTTCAAACAATGTTTTTAGATTTAAATCTTAAACAGATATTTTACTGAATTTTTGAAAATGCAAATTATGTCATGAACAAAGTGCAGTGTAAAGAGGAATTTGTGTATTTTATTTTTTCATAAAATCTTAAACCCATTTGTAATAGTTACTTTCTGAATCTGTCTACGTTGATGAGCTTCCATCTTGTTTGTGTGAAAACTCTACAGTTTGCATTGTCTTACAGTTAATTTAAATTCGATACAAAAAAATGAATGATAAACCCTTTAAAAATTTTCCGACATAACCAGATCTGGAGGATAAAGACTTTTCAGAGGAAGATAAAGGTATATGTATATAT
>KZ807599.1:91645-104545 GCA_000696205.2 Oncopeltus fasciatus | reverse complement strand
TTCAAAATGAGAGTTTGTTGACCGTAGATATTATTCTAAGATGATTTTAGTTGGGGTTCGGTCGAGGTAGATCCAAAAAAACACAAATTAAAAAAATGTATTTTTTAATACAGATAATCCTTCATTAAAAAATACATTTTTTTAATTTGTGTTTTTTTGGATCTACCTCCACCGAACCCCAACTAAAATCATCTTGTTAGATTTCTTTTATACTTTACCGATCCGTTACTAAAGACAAAAATAAGCTTCCTTCAAATTTATGTACACATATATAAATTTACGCACTTCAACTTTCGAAATTTTCAACAAAAAAAAAAAGGAACGAAATATATCATTTAAGTTTCTTTTTGCAAAATGTAGTTCAGTAATAAATGAAATAGTTCAAGAGAGAGAGAGAGAGAGAGAGAGAGAGGGAGGCGGTCGTTTTTGGAGCGGCTGATTTAAAAAATTGTCAATAATTTCGTTACTTTTTGAGATTATTAGAAAAGTCTTTTTATTTATATTCTAAAATATATCAAAAAATCGCCTTAAAAATTTTTTTAAAAATATTTAAGTATATAACTGCGTGGGTTGGGCGATCTCCTAAAATTATAGAAACCAAATTTACTTTTAAGCTAAAATTTTGTCACAGGAATCTTTTATATCGGGATAAAAAACCAGCACAGAGCGGGTCTCGAAACCACCGCACCAAACTTGGAAATGACGTTTGGTATATGCACAGCTCATGCTTGACGGATTTCTTTGATCTTTATTTTTCTGACATTGTTAATTTGGATATGTGCACTAATAGTTTTTGTTGACTTGAGACCATCAAGAGACCATCGATTTCTCTTTATAATTCACATAAATCAATAATACAGCATTCAAAATGATAGTAACTTTTTCTACTTAACGGTGGAGGCAGTTTAACCCTTATCTCGTTTAAATAAATATAAAACGTTGGTATTGCTGCCGGTAAAACAGAAGCCATAATCCGTGGGTGGCCTCTAGCTTCCGTCCGTGGAGAGAAGCTCGCTGAGGAAATATCCGAGAGAGAGAGCGATTTAAAGTTGTTAACGCTTATTTGATGTCGGGGCAATACGAATTTAAGAGCCTCTCTACTGCATTTGAACTCTTATCTGGGGGGGAATCCAGACCCTGCCCCTCATATATAATATCAATTATACTATACACTCTTATAAATACTTTTATATGGGCGGTAGTTTAAGGGCAGAGCCATCAGAGTCTGTCTCCACTCAGGGCAGTTGGAATATGTTTTATGCCCTGCTATTAGGAAGTCTAAGGCCTACTAAATACTTGACCCTTGATGGGGGGTGTAAATCTGCCGGGCATTAAGACCCTCCCCTTCCCCCTCTCGGGACCTGGAATACCCCTCCCCCCCCTCCTGGAAGTGTAGCTAAAAGTCATTTAACTCCCCTGCGATAAAAGGTTTATTACATTGTTGTGTGATCCAGCGCCTCTTGACCGCCATAGGTAGGTGTACCTATCCCGAGAGCGTTTCCACCAACAGTGTACCATCCCTCTTGGAGACAAGGTCTACATAAAATATATTTGCCAAATATCTAATGACTATATAAAATTTAGTAATGTTGATACTATTGTAAACGAGGCTTACATCTTTGTTTACTCTTTGCACTATTTTAATGCATAATTCTCAATTTTTTTCCTCGGTGTAACTATCAAATGAGTTTATATTAGCCTTTTTTTTCTTAAATTGCAATTATTACTTCAAGTGTTTTTATTATTTCAAAAGGATTGACTGCAATATAAAATATATATTTTTATTTCCGCTGATAGTGAAGTTGATGACAATTAAGGTAACCAAATGATATCCAACGCTTTCAATATCAGTAATTCCATCCTCGGAGCTCAGTCACCTTATAATGTCAGTGCTCCTGCCTTAGCAGCTCTAAGTGTACTCTATTTTGTCCACCAAGGCAGGAGCACTCTCATTATAAGGTGACTGAGCCCCGAAGATGGAATCACTGATTCTGAAAGCGCTCAGCAATTAGAGGAAAATATCTATAAAGTGTAAAGCATGGGGTATTATTTCATAATAATAATAAAAAATTACACAGTCTTAATCGACGTTTCTCCTGATTATAGCAACTTTAAACATCCATGCTCCAAAAGCACTTAAATTACATTTCCATTTACTTAATGTTGAATGTCAAANTCGTCTTCATGATAGGCAGCCCTGAAGATGGCTTACAATGTAAGCCGAAACGTAGGCAGGTAATCTATAAAAAAATACAATTTTTTTTTTAATTTGTATTTTTTAGGATCTACCTTGACCGAATCCCAACTAAAATCACCTAACAATTAGCTGTTATATGTTCTCTCATTTCAAAGTGACATATGTCCGTCTTCAGAAAGGTCCTCATCTAAAAGCAACACATGACCCTAAGGAGCATCATCAGCAGACTTTAGCTGAAGTTCGATATCTCTCTGGTTGCTCACTCTAGTAGCCCCGTATCCAGTACTTCTTCAGCTCCCAGCACCCCTTCGCCTGGTGTCTTGCTGTGGCCTTCGTGGGCCGGCCAGCCCCGGCCTCCCCGCTGCGCCACTCACAGTCACATGTGTTTTATTTCTTCACTGGCCGGGTAACGATACTCACACTTCTCACCGTTAATCATAAGCTCATTTAAATCTGAAATGTCCCTTCTCGAACCCTTGGGAGATCGGAAATTACTTAGGAATAAAATACTGTCCCTCTGCCCCTTAGGGTTGGAGTCTGAACCCCTATTAGTATTTGTTTTATGATTTTATTTAAATCAAATTCCTCTTAATGTATTTTTTTTTTTTCTAGAGCGACCGTATACAATTTTCATCGTGATATTTAATTTATCGTTTATACATATATGGAATCAAGCGCCATATTTAAGTGGAAGTTTATGCAAAGGTAAGTTTAATTCATGAAAGCCTCATAAAAAAAATAATAATAATAAAGAAATAATAGGTACCTGTGTGGGTGTGTGTGTGTGTGTCTGTGTATGAGGAGAGAGAGAGAGAGAGAGAGAGAGAGAGAGAGAGAGAGAGAGAGATATGCTTGTTAATAGGAGGGGGGACCACGGCGGGGGGTCACACACCCCCCATTCACTGTCAAATGTTTGGGAGCTTCATCTCGTCTCTATTAATCTGATTAAATTCGACTTGAGTTGATCAGTTCCTAGTGGATAAAATACAATAATTAAGTAATCTACTCTGAGCTAATCAATAAACTAAGATTCGCTCCTATTAAACGGCAATTCGGATTTATTTGTATTTTGAAGCAAACAAGAAGAACAAAGGTTTTTGACTTTTCAATCGGTAGATTTCAGTAAAGAACAGCAAGCCATTCTTTTGGTACGAGATTTAAAATTTGGTTTTTTCTGAACAGTTGGTCCCAGAGTTCCTCAAGAGAGTGTGCTGTTGCCAGTGTACCGGCGCACGAGGAAGTGGCGGATATCACCTGCAGGTGGCCATATCTAACAGACATCTAAGAGAGTAAATCACAGGTCTTCCAGAAGCACTCCACAACCCGGAGTTGGGATATAGAACATCCTGCTGCTAGAGAAACTGTCAGATCGTGTGTGAGTGTACCTGAGACGGGCAAATGCATCCAAGGTCTGGTCAAACGTTCACCTATAAGCACTTAAGTCAGCGGGAAGTATCTGAATTACCTAAATAGGCTTCTTTGTGTTGGCCGTCGGACGAGTTCTTTATAGGATTAAATGGGCCGAGGAGGACAGGGTTTACAGGAAGAACAGAATTAAAAATATGTATGCCATCGTAAACGTTATTAGAAGGTTTATTGAGTTTAATTGGTGTACTAATATTTTATAACATTTTACCAAAAATAATGATTTCTTTTCTTTAATTTATTTATTTAATCCTGTAAGTAAAACTACATTTTCTAATTGCTCACAATATTCTCAATTGACAATAACGTGGAGGACATAACGGACATCGCCGAAACTACAAAAGAAAGAAAAAACTTAACTATAATGATGCAATAATTAGCTTATTAGATGATGTTTTTATGGAGGGGGGGGGGTCAGACAAGGTAGATCCAAAAAAAAATAAAAAAAAAAAATAGTATTTTTAAAAGTTATTTGCCGACGTTTCGGCTACATTGTAAGCCATCTTCAGGGCTATCATGAAGTTGGGAGAGTTGTCCTGTCCCTAAGTTCACATTTTAATGACATTTAATAATAATATCCACGGCCAAAAAACTCTCCATTTGAACAAATAATTAGCTTAGTTCACTAGTAGAAGATCACGGGGCTATCTTCGTTTGAATCGCCGAGAAGGATTATCTGGATGGATTTGGAAAGATTGCTCATTGAATTAGGATGTTACATGAGGCGCGAATAGCCTTTGACGAGGTTTGGAGATCACTGTGAAAGGTACAGTTCGATATATAGAAGGGAGCATTTACTATAGTTCTGAGGACTGGAAGGATTGGTTACGTTGGATGTGAGAAGGCTCAGAGGTGTCACAGAGTTATAGTTCCGTGTATCAAATAGGTTTAAGAATCGTTTTGTACGTTTGTTGTATACTGATAATTTCGATCATTTCGATGTTCGTCAGAGTAGACCTTAGCGCCAACATTGGTCTTGACTTTTTTCTCTTATGTGCTCTTCCAAAATAAGCCTTAAGTTCAAGTAGAAAACGAGGTATCTCACTGAGTTGGATTTGGGGATAGGGAGCAGGCTTTTAGTTGTATAAGAAAAGGCATCTTTGGGTGAATTATTTGGATTGGAAAGAGGATTATAATGGATGATTTAAAAAGTAGTGGGAAGTAAGCAAGGGAGAATATATATATAGGGGTTAAAATCATTGGAAGGTATTGAATGTATTCGTTAATTTTGGTTTCACAGGATAGGTTGCCTGAATTTGGATGAAGTGTAATAAAATTTTAATAAGAATATTATTTAATGAGTGGCGGACATTCCAGGTTTTCCGATTCTGATTTGATTTATTTTATTTTACTGGATGAAGTGTAAAAACGTCTAGATTGAAAAAAAAAATCGCCTTAGAGATAACTTGTTTCATTTAGTTGGGGAAATGATAATTATGAAATATAAAATTTAGCTGAAATAAGTCTTATAAAAATATTTTCACTTTAATCCTCAAATGACTACTATTATTATTAGCGAGGTCAGTAATACTTCTTTTTGTGAGTAGTACCCCGAAATTATTCTCAATTTTTTAATATAAACTAACTTTTTGATTGTGACAGTTCCTATATTTTCTATTATATTATAAAGAGAATTTCATTCTAGCTATTGGTATTTGTAAATGTTTCTCTTTCGGTTGAACAAATACAAAAAAAAATATAACAGCTGTACACAGATACCAGTCATTTTATATAATTATTTATTTGTCCTTAACATTTTAAAGGAATTAAAGAGGAAAAAATGTTGTGGGTTTCATTCTGTCGACATACCAGTCTGAGCAGCTTCAGTGAATACCAATTCGATGATACTTGTTCATTACGTTCTTCAACGTTAAAGTTCATTACGCTCAAGGGATTTATTGTCCAACCATCATTTAATGTGAACAATGGCTTTGGGTCTTTGCTCATTACTATAACAATAATAAATAGATAAATTGATTGCAAAGAAAACGGCATTGAAAAGTTAGCAACAAAGATATGACGTTTAAATTTTAAGTGACAATAGAACTGCACACTAAATTGAAGGTAGGCCAATATATATGAAAATTAAAATGGATCATTAAGCGAAATTAAAACGAAATAATAGGTACCTAGGAAAAGTAAAAATCCTCTAAATGTATTGGATACTGTAATCTGATCAAGACGTCGCAATTGTTCAATGTTTTATGTAACGTAACTATCTGTACTTTTATGTTATGCTGTTATAAGTTATGGTATTTCATAAATATTTTTAAATGGAGAGTTTTTGGCCGTAGAAATTATTAGTAGACTTTTTTTTTCATCTTCAGGGCTATGATGAAGGCGATGATAGCCATGAAAATGGCATGAAAGCCGAAACGTTGGCAGATAAATAAAAAAAATACTCATTTTTAAATTATATTTTTCGAATCTTCCTTGACCGAACCCCAACTAATAAGCATCTAGTAATAAATATTTATATTTTCTTGATATATTCTATAAATTTTACCTATTTTCAATGAAATAAGAATTTATATGAGAAGTATAATTTTGTAATTTATATGACATATATATATGTTTATACAATACATATGTCGAACATGATATTCGGAAGTATCAAAATATTTTGAAAAGCCTGGTATTTAAAAAATAATAATAACAATGAAATAAAAGTTAAGATTTAATATCCCTTCATGAAAGAATTACGTAAATTAAGCATTGTCTGCTGTTTTCATAAAAAATAGAGCCAGAAAAAATGTAAAAGACTAATTTGATATTACAATCTTAAAGGACACTAAAGATAAGTAAAGGCTTCTACTGTTCCAACTGAATGTTAGAGAAAGATGGACCGACCTTATAGATACATTTTAAAATGTTTTACATTCATGCTTTTTTTTCGTAAAAATTTTATGAAACACAAAATTATGGAAATAAAGTTTTTTAACTCTCAAGTTTTATAAATATTTTTATAATTACGATACAATAACAATCACGATAATGAAGGCGTTAATCATTTTCAACTTATTTTTCTCTTTCCCCCTTATTCACACTCAATTTCATTCATTAACTCATTCAAAGGTTTCAAAAAAACCACCCCAAATATTCAATGTTGCTTCTTCTTTTAATATTGGAAGCATGAGTTAACTAAAGAAAGACCAAAAGGAATACTTTTTAGGATATTGGTATTAGTTAAATATTATATATCTATATTCTAAGCCGTTTGTTGCCCTTCTCCTCTGATTTCACTTACATTTCTCAGTAATTCATTTCTCTCGTACTGTCATATTATGTATACTGAATGGTACGAGTAAAATATTAAATCTCAAAAACCACATGAAAAGTAATTGTAAGACAATTTAAAAAAAAAAAAAAAATTAAATCTATTATTTAATCTTATTTTAGGAATACTTTCGCCTTTGTAAGTTAGATCTGAATAGTTGATGCATAAACATATGTTTTAACATAGATTGATGGATTACAATAGTATGTCACAGTTTGTTACTCCTGCCATGATTATTTTTTCTTAGGTTCTCTACAGTGATATCCCTGAAGGCTGAGAGAAGTGGGAGATGTCATGGGCCATGGAATCCCATATCCGGTCTCTTGCTCCATCTGCGAAAGGGGGGGGGTCTTTTCACCATGGGGGGTCAGGAAGAGTAGAGGGCAATAAAAAAGAGAAACAGTATATATACGTAGCACATTATTGATTATTCCATTGCTCTCGGTAAGCCCTTGGTTATTGCTTCCACTGCCCTCGACCTTCTCTTTTTTTATTACACCATCCCCAAACACTTAGCTGGAAATCAGTCTCTCCAGACCTGGATTTCCTTTTAGCCCTAATGCTATCTCCCAAGGTTTGATAGTTTCTGCACACTTGGAGTACCCCATACTCTGTAGTAAAAATGTTCATTTGCCCTTTTTGAAAATTTATGACGCTCCTAGACATAAACGGATCCTTAAAAAAAAAAACGATAATTCGAATTCAGAGAAACCTTTGCAATAGAAATTTTATTTATTTGGTTGTTACGTTCTGTAAGTAAGTTTAAATTTTGTAATTTCTATCAATGTTGTTCAATAGCTGTGTGTGGCATTGACATGAGGGAGAGAACAGCTAGTGCCGCAACTCCAAAAAGAGAAAAAAGTAATAGATAAAATATATATATTTAACTAGGTTATCTTGTTACAGAAGNCATTAAAATAATAAAAAAATATATACATATATAAATAAATAAATTTTACTGGGTTCTCTTGTACAGAAGATCAAGGGAACATCTCCGTTTAAGTCGCCGTGTAGGATTTGGGAGGGTAGTTCATTGCCTAAGGGATTAGGATGTTGTTCTAGGCGGGAATGGAATTTAGAGAAACGAATGGGAATTGAGTCTTTGACGGGGTCGATTTTGAGGTTATTGCGATGGGTAGAGTTGGATACATATATTAGAGCATTAACTATGGTTCTGAGGGCTTTGGACTGGAAGGATTAGATGCATTGGATGTTGGAAGGTTTAGCGGTACCCTAGAATTTGGAAATGTACCATTACCACTTTGAATTTACAAATTATTACTGATTTATAATCAGTTGAGCCGAAGACATGACGCATTTGAACTCGAAATACTTCCATTTTCTTCTTTTTCTTAAATCTATTTTACCCATAAAGAATTTTTCCGCAGTTATTGAACTTGAAAACTTAGAAATAACAAACTCCAATACAGATTTTAATGCTGGTTTCCTATGATCGATAAAATAATTAATTTTAATTTATGTATAGTTTCCGTATGTTTGAGCTAATAATGCCATATAATTATTATAGCAATAACAATCTCTACATCTGAGTGGAAGAAAAGTATCTGTTACCATAGCGGGACATCTAATCCGGAGAGTAGACAGTGTTTTCAGTGTCGGGGATGAGGGCGGTGTTGTTATGGTAATTTGGCGGGAGTGGAGGGTCCTGTCGCTGGAGGATTTGGCGGGAAAATCAGTCAGAGGATGATCCGGATATGTGCCAGCTGACTTAGAGTGTGGCGACAACGTCATCTCCAGAAACGCAGCTCGACCCGACACGTAAACAGCCGTGCCCAACCTCCCTTCATACATTCTCTTTTCAACATGTCTGATATAGGTTAGAAAAGATTGTTCTAGATCCATCTTTTTGATTAAAGCTTCATACATTAGAGAAAATAATGTTTTTTTACTGAATCTTATTAAATCCTCTTGAAAACCTCATTAAATCTTTTACTGGCTTGTATCTATGTTTCTATAATTTTATGTATATATTTATTTTTCTCTTTGTTCTTTACTGTAATCAAATTAGAATATGATTTTATCCTAACAGACGTGTCATAAATAAGTACAATTCTAATATATATATGTATTGTAAGTTTGTACAATTGCTATTATAGTTTAGTAGATCATAGAAAATTCAGTCAATGACTTTATAAGAATTTTCCGAAATTTGCTTCTTTGTTTGTTTTGTCAAAAAAAAAATCATTGCATTTCCTGCCGGGGGCGTAAAATGTGTTGGTTTTACGCTGCTCGTAAATCTTTATTTTGATTGTGACTCAATTCTACAAAGTAACAAGTTTAATTCTGCAGGGGTTTTCCCTCCACCGCTCACAACTCCCCGGTATTTCTCACCCCAGTTTTTTCCCCTCTCTCTGCCTGTCGTTCAGCGGGCAGCTTAAAGTTGTTAAATATCTCGTAAAGGGTCTCGTAAATCTCGGGATTCTAATCAGACGAGTGAGACCTCCGAGATCCTCCGGCGCCCTCGGGAGTGTGCTACAACCCCAGGAGAGGCTGTAAACCCTCAGATTTCTACGAGGAATTACAATCACACGGATGAGATTCTGCCTCTAACACACTTAAATACTCCTCTTCCCTTGAAGAAAATCTTATTTAGCCAAAAATATATTTAGTGTTTAGTTAAGAGTAATAGGATTTTAAAAAAAAAAAATTAAGTATCCTCACGTAGACTTCCTAAACATACTTCTTCTGGGCTTCACCATGCTGAAAAGTTACTTTTTATCGGGTTTTCGCATATCAAAGTGATGGCTTCATCAGGGCTGACATTTAACTATTTTATAATATCAAAATAAATTTTAAAAACCTGACTTTAATAAAAGTAATAATAATTAAATAAAAGCAAAGAAATACAATTTATTTATCTATTCGTATATTAAGATATATTTGAGGTTCGTAGATCAGACAGAAGAAATAGGGTCCAAGGCACTGTAAAAATCCTGTAACTATGTGTAGTGTATACTGTAATCTGAACAGATCATCACAATTTGTCAGTGCTTTCCAGTTAAACAAAAACAAATAACTAAAATCACTACCCTACAACTTAAAATTTAGACATTTTATAACCGTTATAAAGTCAGAAGCACTCTATGCAGCAGAAACATTAGCTGTGAAGGATTTCTATACAGCTTAGAAAAGAAAGATGAAAAAATTTTAAGTAAAACATTTGGACCAAAATTAAATAATAATAGAATACATTTGACTTCGAATCCAACCCTGTTCCAGAATGGATTTCAGTCTCTTTGAGAAAAAGAACAAGTTTTGTCACCTATTTGTAATGAATGGAAATAGATTTTAAAAAACAGATTTTGAAAGTTTCATGAAGAGAAAAACAAAATTATCTGTCTCTGACAAGTTCAACGTGATTTAGGCGAATTGGAGATTATAGAGCATATGCTTAAAAAAATATTGAGTTTGAATACTTATAATAAATAATAAAAAATGTTTTATTATTGAAAAAAGTTGTAAAAGGTGTAAATAAAATAATCCGACAAGAACAAAAAACTAGAAAAAAAAAAGCAGTTGTTCTAGAAGAGCAGAAAAAAAACTAGATCGGAAAAAATTAAGGAATATTGGGAGAAACGCAAGAAAGCATAAAAAAAATTTTTTTTTTAAATCTCCAAAAGTGGATGATTTGTAAAAAAAAAAACAAAAAAACTAATTAGCTATTATATTTTCAAATGGAGAGCTTTTTGACCGTAGATATTATTATTAGATAATTTTAGTTGGGGTTCAGTCATGGAAATGTGTACTTAGGGAAAGGACGTCCCCTTTCGTCTTCATGATAGGCAGCCCTGAAGATGGCTTACAATGTAAGCCGAAACGTAGGCAGGTAATCTATAAAAAAATACAATTTTTTTTTTAATTTGTATTTTTTAGGATCTACCTTGACCGAATCCCAACTAAAATCACCTAACAATTAGCTGTTATATGTTCTCTCATTTCAAAGTGACATATGTCCGTCTTCAGAAAGGTCCTCATCTAAAAGCAACACATGACCCTAAGGAGCATCATCAGCAGACTTTAGCTGAAGTTCGATATCTCTCTGGTTGCTCACTCTAGTAGCCCCGTATCCAGTACTTCTTCAGCTCCCAGCACCCCTTCGCCTGGTGTCTTGCTGTGGCCTTCGTGGGCCGGCCAGCCCCGGCCTCCCCGCTGCGCCACTCACAGTCACATGTGTTTTATTTCTTCACTGGCCGGGTAACGATACTCACACTTCTCACCGTTAATCATAAGCTCATTTAAATCTGAAATGTCCCTTCTCGAACCCTTGGGAGATCGGAAATTACTTAGGAATAAAATACTGTCCCTCTGCCCCTTAGGGTTGGAGTCTGAACCCCTATTAGTATTTGTTTTATGATTTTATTTAAATCAAATTCCTCTTAATGTATTTTTTTTTTTTCTAGAGCGACCGTATACAATTTTCATCGTGATATTTAATTTATCGTTTATACATATATGGAATCAAGCGCCATATTTAAGTGGAAGTTTATGCAAAGGTAAGTTTAATTCATGAAAGCCTCATAAAAAAAATAATAATAATAAATAAATAAAAAAAAGTTGTTTCGAAGATCATATCGTTCGAGCACTTCAAGAAATCACTACGGTGAAAATTTAATACATTCCTTTCCTTATGTTTGTCTAATGTTTAAATGACTAGATGCAAGAGGAGATCTTTCTAATGTAATGTAACATTTTTCTAAGTAATTAAATTAATAAAAAAATAAAAGTACAAAGAGATGACAAACCCTAATTCACGTAATCATGCTTTCTGAGAGTGACGTCATTATTTTTTAGCAATGATACTGACTTCATTGCTAATAAATTCTCATTACATTTAAGAATAGAGAAAATTCTTTATAATAGTCCATTCTTAGCACTTGACAAGTTACATTCTGGCATTTTGAAAAAAAAATAAAATAAAAAGCTTAAATGTCTATTGTTGCAAAATGCATTTAATAAGACTTCTAATATTAAAAACCAGTAATGTAAAAATAAGCAGTTAGATCACAGATTTGTTTACTTAAATCCTACATTTATTATCACAAATAAATATTGATAATGTTCAAAAGCATTAATTTGTTATTCGTTATATATATATATATATGTGTGTGTGTGTGTGTGTGTGTGTGTGTGTGTGTAGTGTGTGTGTGTACATACGTAGTCATTGCTTATTAAAGACACTAGTTGTAGAGGATTTGGTTTCGGATTCTAACAAGTGATTATTCCTATGATAGTAGCTCCTGGAACAAAAGTTCATTTTATTATCAATTATGACCTCTTGAATTCCATTCCTTCACTAGCAAGTTAAGTGGTATTTTTAGAACCCTTGGGTAATCGAAAAGTATTTGAGAATGCAATACTTATAGCTCCTGTACGTTTGGGTGAGGGGGGGGGGGTTGAAAACGAATTTTTATGAGTATTTGTTATGAAATTAGCTGATAATCACACCGTACATATCCTAATCCTAAAGTTTAATTCCAGCAATATTACCATATCCCATTGTCTTAAGCATAAGTTTTATTATTGACTAGGAACGAAGGTGTTTTAACCGCATGTGTTGCTGCCTTCTGCCTTAGCTCAATATGAGGGTCTGAAGCCGCTCTCAATTGAGCTTCTGGAATCCTCCTATCGGCGTAAATCATTCAGCCTCAGATCCTAGGGCTCGGGGGAAAAATTGTTGTCATTTATATAATTTTTAGTGCAAGGGAACAGAATAAAAAATCTAACTGTCCCAGCCAGGATACGAACCTGGATCCCCTGCTATCCGGGCCGGTGCATTAGCCACTTATGCTACCGGAACAGGTCAGATAAGTTATTAAATTCCCCGCACTAGTGTCGAGAGTCCAACCTCCGAGGCCGACGAATATATCGCTCACGCTCGGAGGAGCTGACATTGTCAAGCTGTTTAAATGACTCTACTTAATTTATTTTTAATTTTAATTTTATAAATATTATTTAATTTGTGGTATTTAATCCCACGTAA
>KZ807599.1:53413-90029 GCA_000696205.2 Oncopeltus fasciatus | reverse complement strand
TTACGTGGGATTAAATACCACAAATTAAATAATATTTATAAAATTAAAATTAAAAATAAATTAAGTAGAGTCATTTAAACAGCTTGACAATGTCAGCTCCTCCGAGCGTGAGCGATATATTCGTCGGCCTCGGAGGTTGGACTCTCGACACTAGTGCGGGGAATTTAATAACTTATCTGACCTGTTCCGGTAGCATAAGTGGCTAATGCACCGGCCCGGATAGCAGGGGATCCAGGTTCACATCCTGGCTGGGACAGTTAGATTTTTTATTCTGTTCCCTTGCACTAAAAATTATCTAAATATACGTGGGATTAAATACCACAAATTAAATCATATTTATTAAGTTGTCATTTATATGGTAATGTGGAGAGCAGCCGCAAAAGTAGGGGAGTTCTTGTGGAGTAGACTCAGAGAGACCGAAATAGGTTCCCTCCACACTGGTCACTGGTCATTCAGAAATATATATATATATATATGAATGAAAAATTCAGGGGTGGCTTTATGAGTGGGGTCCGTCTTTACGATCGTAGTAAAGAGGGGTGCCTCTTCCACCCTCTCTGATGGACCTTCATTCATAGTTAACAGGACTTTCAGGTGGCGCGCCATCTCTTACTGAGCCTGATATTTAGGGCCCTGACCGCAGAACTACCCCCCCCCCCCCATACCACTCCCTCTGCGGGCGCATATGGTCGGCAAACATTCGGAATGGCTTAATCAACTCTGACCCGACCACAAATTCACCCTTGATGATGCTGCGAAATTAACTCTCCTTTAATTAATGGTGATTCTCTTTATTGGCTTCAAATTAGATTTTTTTCTATTCTATTGAGTCCCATGAGGCATACAAAGGAAAAGGAAGATAACAAAATTTACCGTGTTTTAAGCTGTGAGATACATGATACCAGCCTGAAAATAATACGTCAATAAATATTTTATTTTGGTTGTGGTTTTTTATCCCACGTAAATTTTAAACAATTAATGAGAGGGAACAGAATATAAAAAACTATCTGTCCCAGCCAGGAATCGAACCTGGATCTCCTGCTATCCGGGCCGGTGTAAGTTAGGCTCTCGCTAGTGTAGAGGGAATTTAATGAGATATCTAGCTAGTCCTTGTTGTGTAACGGCTTAGCACACTGGCCCGGATAGCAGGAGATCCAGGTTCGATTCCTGGCGAGGACAGATAGATTTTTTTATTCTGTTCCCTCTCATTAATTGTTTATAATACGTCAATGAATGATTTAGTTAGAGTAATTAAGAGGGCGTCAGCCGCGGTGGGAAGTATTCTTCCTTGGGGGGTATTCTTAAGAAAAGAAATGTCTCTCTTTTCATAAAATTAATCTTTCGGGGATAAAGTTTTGACACGGTGGGATTTTATTGAGTGACCTATGGGACATGGTTAATGATAAAATTGTGTTTTAAGTTTCCACTATTAATTTTATAAATTTAAAAATGCTATCTGCATAAAAATTCATCTTAATCGTTAATTAATTTTTTTATTCTGTGTCCATGACAAAATTTTTGAAATTCGGAAGGAGTCATGTTTTTTTTACGAATTTGAAACATTTGCTGTATAGATTAAAATAGAGAGAATTTGACCGTTGAGATTATTAGTATTTTGTTGGGGTTCGCTCAGAGTAAATCCAAAAAAATACAATTTAAAAATGTGTATTTGTTAATTATCTGCCAATGTTTATTTATGAGTCATGAATATGGATGGGATACTGGTGACACGAAGTCTCCTCTCGGTTTCATGATAGCCATGAAGACGGCATTTTAACAATTTTTAGTGCAAGGGAACAGATATAAAATCTAACTGTCCCAGCCAGGACACAAACCTGGATCTCCTGCTATCCGGGCCGGTGCGTTTTCCATTTACGCTACCGAGATAAGTCTGGTAAGTCACTAAATTCTGTTTAAATTACTCTCATTATCTACTTCTAGATTTTAATTTTATAAATATTATTTTTTGTGGTATTTAATCCCACGTAAATTTTAAAAATTTTTAGTGCAAGGGAACAGAATAAAATATAAAATAAAACAAAATAAAATAAAAATCTAACTGTCCTGGGTGGGACAATTAGATTTTTTATTCTGTTCCCTTGCACTAAAATTGATAAATATTTAAATTGTATTTTTTGGATCTACCTTGCCCAAACCCTAACAAAATAACATCTATTAATTTGCTGTATAGAGTTTCTAAAATGGGCAGTACTCGAATTCAGATCAAAACAAGTAAGAGATGGGTTTACCAGTAAAGAATTTGCTTAGCGGTTTTTCTACAAATTTTCAAACTCACCCTTATTACACAATGCTAACTTCTAAGTGTAGCGTGCTATGTTTTATACATATTTTGGGAGGCATCAATCTTTAAAAAGAAAATTGACACTTATAATGTGAATTGTGTTTACTTTATATACCCTTATTCATTGGAGGATTCTTCCTATAAGGGAGGAGGTTTATAGAGACGAAAGTAAGAAGGGGGAGTCGGAGGAGGGAGGAAACGGTAGCTCGGGGCGCTGTGACAAGGTCTTAATAATCCGTTGCAGTTTATCAATGGGCGTATCGAGGGTGGCGCAAGGAGGCGGCTTGGGATATTTGCATGTTAACAAGACGGGGGCGGCGCGGGCGGCATCTCGCGACAGTAAATCAAACTTGTCTCGCCCCCGGGATATGAGTGGAGCATAAGGAGGGCTGGCATTAGCAGGGAGGACTACAGTCTTCCTTGTGTGGAGAACATTCGAGAGAGAGACCGCCCTGTGGAAGAAGAGCGTTACCCGGAGGCCAACGGCACTTCCAAACACCATTCGGACACACCAATGACTTACGCCCTGAACTTGAAACTTTTTTTTTTTTTTTTTTTTTTTTTTTTTTTTTTTTTTTTTTTTTTTTTTTTTTTNTTTTTTTTTTTTGCTGTGTTAGCCTCCCTTGCAACCACTTAGGGTCATTGGAGGGAGGGGCTATCTACAGGTTGCCCACCCCATTTTAAACACCCATGGCTCAGGACAAGCTTCCATATATAAATAAGAGATTGACCTGGGCGGGATTTGAACCCGCGGCGTCAGGATTGCGAGACCCGTACGGATCCCCTGAGCTAGCCTGGCGCCCCTACCGAACTTGAAACTTACTTTGGACCTGTTGTTTCTAGAAATGGGTGTGACTACTTCTTGAGATTGTCACAGTTTGTATTATTTATTCCATGTGGAACGAATGTAAACAAAGCTTTATGCAGGAATACTTGATGCCTTTCTCGAGCCGGATGTAAATTTTGTTTTCCAGCCGCATATGCTTAACATTACCGCAACAAAACCTTTAAGATTTGCTATATATTATAAGTCCAATCACATTTTTTTTTTTTACTCTATGTCTAACTTTAGAGTTTGGAGATTCAATATAGTGTTGCAATCAATCAATATCTCTCACATTTGTCATCATTTAGGCTGATTAAATAAACATGAGTACATGGTTACTCATCAATAATTATTGATTGAATGAAATTAATTAAATTATAATTTACATTTTTAATCAATAAATAATGTGATTTTGCAAATTGGAAAGGACAATCGTGGATAGGGAGAACAATGCTATTTAAATGATGACCTAAGTGATAATTAGTAGAAGTTTTTTTTTGCTGGGGTTCGATCAATCAGATACAAATGGTCATAAAAATGGGATCTTGTTGACACGACGTCCCCTCTCGCCTTCATGATTGCCCTAAAGATGCCTTATAATATAAGCCAAACGTTGGAAGATAATTTTATTTACACATATTTTTTTAATGTATTTTTTGGATCTACCTTTACCGAACTCATACAAAAAAACATCTACAAATGCTATTTAAAGCTTACAATGTATGCTCTGTTGAAATGAAACACGAATATTATCGAATAATGTGAAACTAATTAAATACCAAATTGCGATATAAAGTCTTTCAGATATGACATAAATGCAAATGGTGTAAATACAATGTGTGGATTTTTTATATTTGATTAATATGGGTATAGCAGCTGGGGTAAATTTCACCTATCAACTAAAATTGTATTTTTAATCTTAAATTTATCACTCTCAGTGATTGTTCCTCGAAGAGGTTAAATATTGTTAAACTTTGGTATTTCACCAATATTCCAGAATTATTTTTAAGTTTTCTAAAGAATAGTTACTGATTCGTAATGTGAATATGGAACAACATTCAATAGACTGAAAAAGGATTTCTTTCGACCGGTTGGAGGGAGGCAGGCTACGATCCTAAAAAGTTTTTATAAGTTTCACACGCAGGTTCTGTGGTTTCAAATCCTATCTTGCTCAGGCTTTTTTAGAAAAATAATGTCTTACCTAATACAATGCTCCTTTAGATCACTTAGGGTGGGGGGCCTATATTTACCCCCGTTCAATGATCGAAATTGAATTGTTACACTTCGTTACAGTTGTAGTTAGATAATATTTTTATTATCTATCTCCTGATAAATATAACAAAAATATTGTCTTGTTAGGACGATTATTTTTATTGACCTATGAGTCGAGAAATGTTAATTTTTATTCTCAATCCTTCGCATCATTTTTCATCGTCCTTAGTTCTTTTCAGCGTGGAGGAGCCATTATGTCATGAAATATTTAGTAAAATTTAAGTTAAAAAAATCAAACATTTCTTTACACAATTATAATAGACAAAAAAATTATTAATGATGGGTACACTATTAGGAGCACATTGCTCTTTCAAATTATGCTTCTGAGAAATAAATATTTCATTAAGTTTTCCACTTAAAATATGTCACTTTCTATCTTGTCTAGTGTCTTTAATATTTATCAAGTAATAAATAATCACTTATATCTAAGCTGTTCAGTTTTGTATGTAAAAAAAATGAATCATTTTAATCGTCTTTTTCCGTTATATAAATAAACCTTCTACCTTAAATTCGGCCTAGATATGACAGTAGATTTAAGAGCTACTCTTGTTTCCTTCTTTGTCGGTAGATCTCTTAGTAGCGATTAAGACCACCTCATAGTTTCTGAGAACGTTTTGATATAATGCATCCAGACTGGAGAGAAGGACGAGAAAGAGATACGTGGAGGATAGTTGCGAGAACACGGGTTCAGACTTGAAGGAGGGAAGATTCAGAGACTCGAGAAAAGAGCGAGAGAAAGGGAATGAGAAGATATGGAAGGGGAAGAGAAGGAGAGAGAGAGAGAGAGAGAGAGCGAGATGAGAGATGAGCTCATAAATCGCGGGGGCAATATGGAAGTGCCCCCATGACTTATGGACGCCCGGGAGTCTTTCATTAACCCGCCAGGCCCCGGGAGGTTTCATATTTGTAGTCCTGGAATTATTTTCATGGGGCCAATTAGGGTTATTGTCATGCCGGCTGTCCTGGAGCTGGAATGGGAGCACCTCCAGACATTTCTTCCCTGGCATTCGGGGTGGTTTGCATCTTAGTTCTGGAGGTCACATGGAGAAAGCGTCCTATCCGACAAACATTTGGACATCCACCTATTCATCAATTTGCAGATTCCATAATTTCCTTTTCAAATAGGTATAATTATGTATGAAGAGCAACAAATGCATTCCTAAAAAATCTATTAACTCCAAAATCAATGTCCTAGAACATCATTTTGATTTTCAAATTATAGGCATCTAAATTCATTATATAAGATTAATCTAATATATATATANATATTAATATATATATATATATATATATATAGTGTTGCCCTCCTTTCAACCACTTAGGATCATGGAGGGAGAGGCTATCTAAAGGTCGCCACCCCATTCTAAACATCTACGGCTCAGGACAAAATTTAATTTATAAATAAAATAGGTCCTGGGCGAGATTTGAACCCGCAGCGTCAGGATTGCAAGACGCTGAGCTAGACTTAATATATTTTTAACTTTTTAAATTTTTCCCTTAAATTATATTATATTATTTCACACATTAAATTTATTTCTATTTCGACATAATTTAACTATGTTAACAACTAAAGTTGACTGGCTGACGTTATAGATTATTAACGTAATATTTTTATGCTCTTGATATAAAGTACTTTTTGATGCCGCGAATTTCTGAATAAAAACTGTAATCTTCTAAATAACTGTAAAAACTAATCACACACTAATGCTTGATTTGACCAGATTGGAGGGACATTACACACCTGAATCTAATAATGATGCGTAAAGGTAAAGTTTAAAGTCCTAAAAGGTAAAGTTATCTGCTAAACACTGATTAATGAGCCTGTGAAGAATAAAAAAAGGTTACTTTATTCTACTTATTTTTAGCAGCACTTAAATTCTGTTAAATAATATAAAATCTTTCGACGGGGAAGAAAACGTACAACTCTACGAATAGATTGTTCAAAAGAATGTATTACAATTCAGAAAAGTATTCTTATTCATCATTACTTTCATTTTATAATAAAACTAAATAACTATTAGAATATTTTGTTCTTTGACGTCCTATTTTTAGTATAGTGAGGTCCTTGACCAACTTCTTAAATTTAAATTTCACATAATGTAATTAAAATTCAGCTTTTAATAAATATCGATAAACCAAGCTTGTAAGAGTCGAATTCAAGATGCTGGAACCTTTTGGATTTTGGGCTATGTTGAATGATGGTTGGAGAAGTGAAAGGCTGTCCCGACATCTAGCGGAAGAAGAGAGAACTAGTCCAGAGGGCGGTAGTGTGGCGCTCTCCGGTGACGAGTATTAGCACTACGCGACTGACTCAGGCCTCTCAACTCGTTTCTACTTGAAAGTATGGTTGTTCTTTATTTTCTTTAACCAAATATATAATTTCGTACTTCGAACTTTACTAGAATTGAAATATGGTGACTCTACGAAAATCGGTATGTGTAATACTAATGGAGACACATAGAGGAATGCTTACAAAATGTTTTTGACTTGTTCTCGAGTTTCTTATAACAGAAAAGACACAAGACCTTCGCTTTAAGAACCCTCTTCCCCCCCCCCCCCCCCTAATTTTATTTATTATTTATAAAGCTTATGAAGACCTAAACTGGTTGTTTACTTGAAGAAATAAGTTATTATTGATTATTTTTTTACATTACTAAATTCCGACATTAACTTTTAGAAACTCCAACAAAGTTACGTTTGATTAAAGTGAAAATCAGGTTAATATTTATACCTATGTTTTTTGGCCGATTCAATTTATTATTTTAACCGAATTTTCTGCTAGCAATTTGATTATTAGTAGCTTTTTAGCTTTTAATGAGTATTATTCATAAAGATACATACAATTAATCAAATCGAGGTTATTCAAGATTATCTATTAAAAAAATAAATTTCTTTCTAGATAAAAGCTTTTTTTTTTTTTTTTTTTTATCGATAAACAAATCTGTGTTGTTTCATTATCGGAAACTGAACAATAGCGTCAGCTAACATTTTTTCTACTTAAAATTCCATTTTCAGGTAAACTCCCTATATCTTTAAATAAATATATTCCTAGTCAAATTTCGTTCTTCTGCATTTACAAGCTACATGGCGAATTTCACTTTTTGTACAAGTGAAGCTTTGTCCTGCAGAAACATAAAAAAAATTAAATAAAATTCTAGATTCTTATCAATTACTATTTTTTAAAGAATAGAAATGGTTCACTCAATCGATTGAATACAGCTTTGAGGTATAAATACGACACGTAGGGGATGCGAATGGTGCATGATATGATTCCTCTGTGGAAATATAACTATGTACCATGATTTGCACAAATGATTGACCGTTTCCATCAATGGCTCTATCAAGGAAATTCGCTGCATTCGTCTGAAAGCCCCATAAACATATGTTCGAGTGTGAGTGAGACAACAGCTTCTCAAGGATCAGAGATAGAACTGGTATAACCTTATCTCCTTCGGCTTCATTCTGACATTTCTTCAAGACCATGCAATCTCGCCAATACGGACTGTAACATTTCCTTATACATACATACAAANATGGAAATGTGAACTTAGGGACAGGACGTCCTCTCTCATCTTCATGATAGCTCTGAAGAGGGCTTACAATGTAAGCCGAAACGTTGGCAGATAATCCTTTATTAAAAAATACATTTTTTTAAATTTGTGTTTTTTGGATCTACCTTGACTGAACTCCAACTAAAATCATCTAAGAATAATATCTACGGTAGGAATCTAATCAAAATGCATTGGGCATTTGATAAATTCAATAAGGTTGACTCCTATGTTGTAAAAGTGATTTTTCACTACAGAGCAAGGTTTTACTCATCTTCTATTTTTTCTGATCGTTTTTATTTACTTGCACTTCATCCTCCCACGATAGAATTATCCTTTCCATTTTCTATAAAATCTCACACTGAGTACGATTCTTTAGTCTTTACTCTTGTGAGTTGGAATAATTTATTTTTCAATTTCGCTAAGCTAATGAATTACTTTCAAGACTATAAAATTCATTGATATGAGAATCTTCCAATACGAAGAGATGTAAGGAGAAAGGAGAAGGGATACTGTGGTGAGACGAGATGCTGGAGTATTTCCATGCTCACTGGTTGGTGAGCAGCCAATAGAGACAACTCTTAGCAGGCAACACAGGAGTCTCTTTTCGGGTATAGAAGTCTTACTCGAAATCAAATTTTGTAAAAGAGTACGCAAAAAGTACGGGAAACAACTGGTGAAATTTGCCTAATCCATGACGTCAAAATGGGTGATTTATCATCGGAGAGTTTAATCCGTAAAATATTCAAGAGTAATTTTAGAGCACACTTTTTTTTTTAAAGAAAACCTCTTCAACAGGCTAAGCTGATTCAAACTGTCAGGCACAACAGGTATGATTCTGACTGTCATTTCAAGCCAATTCTACATTGGACTAAAACTATATGTTTGAATTGCAATAATATAATATAGGGTTGTTCCTCAGTAATTTTCTACTCAAATATAATATTAAATATGACATATTACGTTGTGGGGGTTGAACGTTTCTCCCCACCCTTCCATTTCCAGTCGGTGTAGAACCAGTCTCAGGAACCTGGAGCCAGTCCATCTTTAGTGAAACATAGAAAATATGCTTAGTATACTCGCCTCCTGCGGGACGGTCTTTTTTCAAATATTTGGAATAATAATTTTTATTAAACAATTAATGAGAGGGAATAGAATAAAAACATCTATCTGTCCCAGCCAGGAAATGTCTCATCAATTGTTTAAAATTTACGTGGGATAAAATACCACAACCAAATAAAATATTTATAAATAAAAAATTAAATAATGTAAATGACGAGAGTCAAAATAGCTTGACAATTTCAGCTCCTTCGAGTACAAGACGAAGTTCTCGCCTTACTCGTGGGTTAGGCTCTTGCTAGTAGAGGGAATAGAATGAGACAACTTACGCGTCCTGGTAGCATAACTGGCAAGTGCACCGGCCCGGATAGCAGGAGATCCAGGTTCGTTTCCTGGCTGGGACAGATAGATTTTTTTATTCTATTCCCTCTCATTAATTGTTTAAAATTTACGTGGGGTAAAATACCACAACCAAATACAATATTTATAACTTATCCGATTATAACAGCTGAACCCGAAAAATTTTGNTATTTATTATATAATTAATAATAAAATGTATTTTAATAGGGGCCAATTTTATTTCTCCTCGCCTTTAGTGGTGCGCCTAAAAGACATTTCATTACAGAAATAAAAGTATAAATACTAATAAATGTTAGGAAGTTGGAAAGCACTGAATGAAAGACGCCCTTTTATTCAGCTCCCATCATCATGGTCAGTTTACCTACTCTTCCCCGAGGGGTGTGAAACTCCCAGTCACTCCTCAAGAACCGCCCTCCCGCCAGAGTGCTTCTTTATTTCCCTGTAGAAGGAGAGAGGGGGCTGACGGAAAGAAACCCTAACCCTCTGGAATGTCGGAAGGGTGGGAAATGAACCGATGTCCACTTCCATTTACTCTTCGGGGTGGACAGCCTCCCCCGGGACCCTGGGACACTTTGGCATCAGCCCCTCTGTGTCCCATTGGGCCCTTGTACTCTCTACCTTTAGGAGCGCACCTACCCACCGCCCAAATGATCTTTCATTTCTCTCTACAGAGTTCTCGTTTTGTATTCGTTCTTTAGGACTAAAATATACCGTTTTCTTCTTTCTATGATTTCTCTTAAAGGGGAAGTAATTGCTTAGCCGAACGGGTCCTTCGCTGGGGTCCATCTCCCGCCATATGGGGATATTTCTATAAAAAAATAAATGAAAGACTAAGTTTTTTAAAAATTGGGTGAGCGCCTGTACACAGAAACTCCCTCCATAACCCTAACTCCATGACCCTAATTGCTATTGCTATTGCTACTGAGGATTGAGGATGCAGGATGCTATTGAGGATTGAGGATGCAGGATGCTATTGAGGATTGAGGATGCAGGAGATCCGGGTTCGAGTCCCAGCTGAGGTAGAAAGATTTTATTTATTTTATTCTATTTCCTTGCATTTATTGCATTAAAATTTTAGTATTCGATTTTTTTTAATTTTTTTATTATTTTATTGGTGGGGTTCAGTCAAGGTAGATCCAAAACAATACAAATTTTTTAAAAGTGTGTATTTTTATATTATCTGCCAACATTAAATGTGTATTTTTTTCAAGATAATTAACAATGTGATCTTAGGGACACGAGTCCCCTATCGTCTTCATGATAGCCCTGCAGATGGCTTACAATGTAAACCGAAACGTTGGCAGATATGAATTTAAAAAATACATTTTCTTTTTAATTTGAATTTTTTCAGAGTTTCCTTGACTGAACGTCAACAAAAAATATCTCATAATAATATCTACGGTAAAAAACAAAACAAAAAAACTCCAATTAAACTTTAAGGTTTTAATTTTTTTAGTTTTGTTTTATAAATTTCTCTAATTTCCATTAAAATAATTTTATCAAACACCTATTCTATATTAACGCACCAATATTTATCTGCTTCTAATTTAAATAGCATAAAATGTTAATAATTCGTAATATTTGTATTACGCAATAAACCACATTATTTATAATAATATTGGTTTGTTGCATTAAAAGTTTTATTTGAAGTTGTGAAGGAGATATTGACTCTGTGGTTTATTAATACATCAATATCGAAATCGTCAGAAGGTCTTGCATGAAAAAGTTCCAAAAAGTTATTTTTAATGTTAATATTTTGGATTATATAGCAAGCCATCTGATATGTGCCGAGTGTGTTGCCATCTCAAAGTTTAAGTGGACAGACAAATATTCTTAACTTTTTCTTACTAAACCCCAACTACTGATGAACTAAAAATAAGTTAAAATGAAATTAAAAGAATAATGTCGTTATGATCATTGAACTAGTGGATATTACTTGCGAAATAATACCATATCTGGTACTAATGCTATGGTAATAGTACCATAGACTCAAAGTCATTAGTTTCTAAAACTAATCTAGCATAACTTTGTATAATAGGAAGAGGAATAAAATACAACGGATATAGAAAATACAAAATTGGAAAAACATTTTATTTTTAAATTGGTTTTACTTTCATATATATATCAATTCATGGGAGGGAATAGAACAATAAAATCTATCTGTCCCTGCCATGGGAATGGAAACATTCCGGCCCGGCAAGCAGGAGATCCAGGTTCGAGTCCTAGCGGGGACAGATAGATTTTTTTGTTCTCTTCCCTCTCATTAATTATTTAAAATTTTCGTGGGATAATAAACCATAACCAAATTAATATTTATTTCATATATATATCTGCTACAACTTCTGCTAGGTAGGATCGGCAAAGAATAGAAGAAATCTGTGTGAGGTAAATAATCTAAAGGGTTATCTGCGAGAGATTGGTGTGCGAGAGAAGAGAGTGATATTGGTAGGGTGTGAAAGAGAGAGAAAGAGATAGGAATGACAGGATAGGATAGGATAGGGAGGACATAGAGAGAGAGAGAGGGAGTGAGAGAGAGAAAGAGAGAGAGGGAGAGAGAGAGAGAGAGAGAGAGAGAGAGAGAGCGAGAGGAGGAGGAGAAGAAAGTGTGAGGGAGAGAAGTCCCCGTGAAAGAGAAGGGCTAGAGAACACCCTCTTTATCAGAGCCGCCTGTTGCACCCCCCCTGTCCCGGCTGAAAAATAGCTCGCCCTATAGCTAGAGTAGGGCTGGATGACAAACGTCCTCCGAAGGACCCTTAGCCCTAATCTATACGGCCCTACGCATCCTGATAACGGAAAACTTACGATGTTCAGCGAATTTACATAATGTGTACTCTGTGCTCGGCTTCCTTGATCACACTCGCCTAGAGAATTGTTTGTCTTCCAAAATAAAATAAAATTTCGTTTAAATTAAACTTTTATCGATAAATAACTCATTCAACGTTGTATTATAACTCATAATTTAACAGATAAATTATACGGATCGCTTCTACGCTCTAAAATGTTTTGAAATTATAGATTCTTGGTGGATTTTATGACGTAGTATGGGTCGTATTTTAGGAAACCTTGTTCCTTATTAACAGTTCTTCTCTTACTGTTTCCTTTAATTTGAATTTCAGCACAATGATATATAGATAAAATTTGAATCTGACGTTCGCCAAGCCGTAAATCTCGACACAAACAAAAAATCATATGTGTTTTATAGAAAAATTTAAATTTCTTCGAACGATAATAATATATCAAAACTTATTCAATTGAAAACGATATACAAATCATAATACTTATCTTAAATGTAATATAAGTATTATACTGAGCATCTTAACATTAACTGATTAAGTTGATCTCAGATAACATTTTCTAATGTAGTCAAGTTAGAGTAATAAATGTCAAATTAAATGGAGAATTTATATAAAAAGTTAATTCAAAAATAACTTTAATTTGTTAAAAATTATGATTTGTCACTTTCAAAGATGCTAATCACTGAAAACTATAATATATTACCTGAATAAACTTTCAAAAATCTCTTTTTTACCAAAGTTCTAATATTCAATTATTTTAATAATATGGTAAAATTAAAAACTCTTCATTCAAAGTAACGGAGAAAAATCTTTTACATCAATTAATATCTAAAAACTTGGTTTTATTTTAATAATAATTTAGAAATTTTCTGCCTTGATACATTGCATAAAAAGAATAAAAGTATCTGAGAAATGTTATTTTTATGTTTTTTTTCTTTAATTTATAATATATAACATTTGAATATTTATTAGTAGTAGACTAACAATTAATAATTATATTTTAAAGAATTATTGAATTGTAATGAGTCTCTCGAATCGCGTTATCTATGTCAACACCTGATTATGTTGTCTAATTCTCTCCATGTTGTAGGAAGAGGACCAGCGACGCCTGCCCCTTACGACTGGAATGCAGGTTTGTCTTGCGGGGCTGTATACCCCCTTCGCCGCGTATCTTCCCTCCTCCTCCTCCATGACATTATCATTATAAATTGCCCGATGACTTATTTCACAACATAAATTAGAATTGGCGACAACTCCCAGCGTATTTCCTGTTCTGATAACATCCCCGTACCTCTACTTACCTCTTATCCGCTTTTCTCACTCTGCTAATGAAATGCATTATCCCAAAAAATTAATATCTCTTTAATATCATTTTAATGCTTATTTTATCTTATTATTCTTTTAATAATTTACTATTTTATTAATTAACTTTCATTAATTCTGCTTAATAAACATACCAATTTATTATTGTATGTAAATACAATGCAGACATAATATATTGGGTCTTTTTCTTTAATATTATTTAATGATAACATTTCTTTACTAAAACTATATTTTATTGGAAAAAAATATTCTAGCACTATAATATTCAATTGGAATATTAAGCCAAAGTTTAGTTAAATAGATAAAAGGCTTGAATTCCATTTATTTACGAATACTCGATTTTTCAGATTCTTTCGTTTGGATTAAACTAAACACACAACACTTATTCGCTTCCTCACACACAAACACTTATATCCAAGTACGTTTTACGTGTTCACATGCCACGTTTAATGGGAATATTTATGATTGAGTTTGATCAAGGTTATAATACTTATATAATGAGGGAATAAAAATGAGAAACTGATCTCATGAATCTCTTAGAGTCGGCGCAGATTCCAAACGAGACTTTGATTCCACTCGAGGAAGTGGGGTTGGGGTTGGGGGGGGGGGGGGGAGAGAACGTTACCCCCTACACCTGTGAAATTTTAGACAAACTCTGCGGACTCCAAGTTAGCTACTCAGGATCATATGGTACACATTAGTGGGGTATGTTGCCAATGGATCAATCCACTTCTACCATGTATGATTACCATGTGGTGCGCTTTAATTTCTGCATAAATATAAATTATTTTAAACTTTTATTGTAGAATAAAGGACTTTCCATATAGCCAATGTTGTTTTAGGTTAAAATCATCTTACAATGAATCTCAATATCAGTATTGATACAGCTTTCTTCTGTATTATTAAGAGCTTTCAATGGTGCTGATATAAGGATGAATATAGAACGTAAATAACCATATCTGATCTCTTTCTTACAACTATATTCTGATATTGAGTTCCCAAAAGAGCTCAGTTTTAACCTGTAAATAATACGTCAGTAACTTGGGGCTTTCAATTTGAAAACATACTTTTTATTATTATAACATTATAATGTATACCTACCTTCCTTCTCTTAAGACAGATATGAACTATAGCAAAGAATTGATAATAAATACAATAGTTTTAATAATGTGGAGAAGAGCGGCTCGGAGGAATAGTTGGGAAGCTATCAAATAAGTGTAAAGTCTAGGATCACGTCTCTGGAGGCACTAAGTTAGCGCGACTCTCAAACGAGACTTTGATTTCAGTGGAGGAGGGTGAGAGACGCTATCCCTTACACCTGTATAATTAGACGAGCCGTACGGAATCCCAATCGTGGGGGCGAACTCCCCCTGCGGAAGACACCGAGAAGAGATACCTCCCTTATTAATATGCTAATAAAGAAGAACTTCTCAAGAGAGATGATCTCCTCCGCTGGCGTTCATTTAAACTGGTTCTTCCTCTGCTCGAGAGGCCTTCTTCCTGGATACCCTTCGTTCGCTGGAGGAGACACTCATTATTTCTCCGGGCTTGCATTTCTCTCCTCCACTTGTCTGCCTACTCCCTCGGGGACCTCCTCCTGATGGCATTCTATAAATGCAAAATTGTTACAGGAATCCAATCTGCTGCTCATTCCCTGTCAGCCGTGGAAGGATCTATTACCTTTGGTTGGTTGCCACTCTCGACATTAACTAGATAAGCCAGATATGCAAAAGTATGCACTGTTTTAGGTAATCAGATCGGATAGCTGATCACCATTGTCAGATGGTCAGATGACCATTGAGTTGCCGTTTCATATAAATAGCTATTACTGTTTCATAAAAAATTGAATTGGTTATTCAGTAGCAGGAGAAAACGTGTATATGTTAATTTCTCAATAATACACGATATTTGGGGAAAAAAAAAAAAGAAAAAAAAAGAAGGAATTCTTAGATGATTTTAGTTGGGGTTCGGTCAAGGTAGATCCAAAAAACACAAATTTAAAAAATGTATTTTTCAATAAAGGATTATCTGCCAACGTTTCGGCTTACATTGTAAGCCATCTTCAGGGCTATCATGAAAATGAGAGAGGACGTCCTGTCCCTAAGTTCACATTTCCATGACTGAGTGTGATGTGTGATGTGACACATTTTCAGTCATGTAAATGTGAACTTAGGGACAGGACGTCCTCTCTCATCTTCATGATAGCTCTGAAGAGGGCTTACAATGTAAGCCGAAACGTTGGCAGATAATCCTTTATTAAAAAATACATTTTTTTAAATTTGTGTTTTTTGGATCTACCTTGACTGAACTCCAACTAAAATCATCTAAGAATAATATCTACGGTCAACAAACTCTCTTTTTGAAAAAAGAAGGAAATTTCAGCACTTCAAGACCAATTTTCGTAGCAAGTTTAACAGTCTTGAAGGGTTCGGCTAATACATATTTCCCCGTTATTTTTGAGTAGATGCTTTACTCATCCTACTTCAATAAAATTATCAGAAATTTTAAAAAATTTTCGAAAAAAAAAAAAGTTTCGCCTTTTTAGGTGGTGGAGATTTTTCCCAATCAGTTTATCTTCTTCAGAAATCAAGCCGGGTTGAAAGCATTCCAAGAACCTAAGTCCTACTTGCTACTCTGTATGTGTACAGTGTCTTAATACTTTAAATATCTCGATAAATTGTTAATAAAACTTATTTTATAAATTGTTAATAAAACTTATTTATTTTTATAATATATTTAGACATGAGGGATTAATTTATCCCACTTAATCCATCTATAATTTTGCAAATACTGCACTACCAATTCTTCTAAATTGACGTACCCTTACACTGATTTTTGCCTTGGTTTCTACTTATAGAAACCAAGGCAGAAATCAGTGTTGGGGCTACGTTAATTTAGCACAATTGGTAGTGCAGTATTTGCCAAATTATAGTTGGATTAAGTGGGATAAATTAATCCCTCATGTCTATAAAATATACAACTACGTTTAAAAAAAAATTCACTTACTACTAAGGATATTATATTTTTTTTTTAAATAGACTTACATAAAGGAAGACATTTTATTATGTATACTAAGTGGTTTAATACACCTACATCTCCATGGAGATCCATACCCATATTCATATTCCGTCCGGCCTTGAGCGATTTCAAAACCATTTTCGTTTTTTAAGATGAAATTTGCATTGACTTAAATCGTTTAGACAAAAAGTCATATTCTGTCCTTCTTTAACGAGGGCACAACTCACAAAGTTAATTAATAATTAATAGTTACGAAATACAATTTACATTCTAATTATAACACTATGTAGCCATTCGAAAATTAAATATTCCTAAATAAGCATGACTAAATGTAACTTAGGCATTAAGATATGAAATTAATTTCTACAAGCTAAATTAAAGGCAGAAGCATATAAGGGTCGGGATATGGAGGCTGGTCCTAATCCGGGGGTTGGAAGGACACAAGTCTACAGCCCTTCCTTAGATAGCCATCTCTCCCCGCATGCTTGGGAGGACGGCTCCCTTAGGGCCGACTAATATTCAATTTGGAGTTATTGCCCTTATCTTGTTAGGACAATTATCCCGAAAGTCCTCTACAACCAGCGCCACCCTTTCTTATCTACATATGAGTTTTTGGGTAGTTCGTGGTGTGGCAATCCAGGGTGCGCTACCTGCGTCTCCTTGCCCCTCGTAAATGTCCTCCTACCCCTTAGGGTTGCAGCCATAAATTATTCCCATCTAGTTAATTCATAATTGAGGCAATGTCTTTTCTCCTCTGAGTTGTTGCTGAACATTTATGATTACATGGGAGGATTAGACTTTCTAATGGACATTCCATATCGAGAGTCAAATAGAACTTTTTACGCTCTACTTCCTTCCCGTGTGCCATTTATGGATGCCTTTTGCAAATAACTATCTACATATAGCATAAAGAACACTATATGTAATATGAACGTGGAATAAACTATTCAAACATCTATAATTAGGTATAGATCAAATTAATTTGAGAACCACTAAATAATAGTCAAAATATTAAGCATAAAGACAAATTTAAATATAGATTGAACCAAATTGTATTATTCAGATCTTACTTTTTCATTTTTTAGTTTCTATTAAGATATATTTTATTATTTAAGATATAAACCATGATAATTAAACCTGCTTCTATAGTAAAAGAATCGAAAGGTCCTGTTTGTTCGTTTTTTTTTTGCTTACCGTGCAGCCATTTAGGATTATTTAACAAAGGTTTTCTACAGAAGACACACTATTCTATACACTCATAAAATTGGGCAAGCTTTTATTTATCCATAACAGACTGCCTAGAGTAGGACTCGAGGCTTAGGAGAACTTAAAGGATTCCTTCCGCTAAGCATTAACCTTAATCAGTTAAAAACTATTCACACTAAATTAAGAACAATCGACTAGTGAATAATTATTCTACTTTCTGAAAACTTTAATAGCATATTTTTTAGGTTTACTTTTTTTTAAATTAATAAATCTTTATTCATTGCATTCTGTTATTAACATCTTGTAATTTGATGACATAAATCAATCATAATAGAAAAAAAATATAATAAGAAATTAAAAATGTCAATAAAATAAATAAATGAACATGACTGTGCAGGGAGAAAGGGCCCATCGATCCCACTCCTAATAAGTTTAGTCATAAAGGCCCAGGAGGTCGAGAGGCCATCTCCGTTTTAGTCGCCGGGGAGGATTGTGAGGATTGGATTCCGACGACAGGGATTGGGCATGTGGATTGGGATGATATATGAGTTTACTATGGAAGAGTTTGAAGCGGGTGGAGATAAGGTCTTTGACAAAAGGAGTATTAAAGTCGTGATGAAGGGTAGAGTTGGACACATAATATGGAGCATTAGCAATTATTCTGAGAATTTTGGACTGAAAGGATTGTATTCGTTGGCTATTAGAAGGCTTACCCCACAGTTCTGCACAGTAGGTCCAGATTTGTCGTATTTTGGTCTTGTAGATGGTCAGTTCGTTTTCTATTGTGAGCTGCGAGCGAGGTTTACTTACCATAATTTTGTCCTGTAAAGTCTTTTTTTTAATTCTTATTCAGACTCAATTGTCTAAAGGGAAGTTGGCTGGTGGCAATATCAGGTAGTTTTTACAGCTCAGCCTTATGAAGAAGTCATTAACTACAAATCTATTGCGTAATAATTCAGCTGCGGACTATATTTATTTTTGATCTAGTCGAAATAGGCAAATATGAATTAAGAAATGGCTCTTAAAGGTTTTATTGTTCAGGGGTTACTTTAAATTCTTATTAATTTCTGATATATAAAATCAGAGAGGAATCCCAGAGTGTGTAGCGATGGAGGGTTGGTCCTCGCAGCAAGAGATTCGTTGGAGCAAGCCAGTGGTCACGAGTCCTCCCCGTCAAAGGTACCGTCCTCGGATTACGAGGTGGTAAACGGGTTGAGGGGGTGCTAGCTGCCTGTTGGGGGGGGGGGGGGTAGACGCGTCTCCTGTATTGATCCCCCCGTAGTAACCCCCCCTCCTGCCCGGCCCCGGCCTCTACGTCCCCGGAATAACAATTAGCTATAATATCTGCCCAAAACGAAACCTCCCCCAGCCTCCCTGCTCCCTTTTGCTCTTTGTCCCTCACTTCTCCACTTCCAGGGACAAGGCGATTTTCCCCTCTTTTCCTTTAGAGAATTCTCGCCGGGTTTTCTCCCCCCCTTCGGTGGTAGAGTCTAGAGTGTATCAACATGTCCCGTTTCAGATCTCTATCTCTCCATTTAATTATAACCTGATGAAAAATCACTTACAAAAATGAATAATTGATAGCTGGCATTGGATCCGTAATAAAAATTAAATCTTCAATAAACCCATGGAATACCAAAATCATATAAACTGCAATTTATAATTTTTAGTGAACGTCAGTATAGTTTATGGTCATGAAGTGTAATTATTGTCTATTTCTGGAAAGCTTTCTTACCAGCTTAATCCAAAGATCTATCTATTTATGTTTCATTGAAATATAATATAAGAAAAATATTGATAACTCAAATTCAGAAATTTTAAAAATAATATAAAAAATATACAGATNACTATATATATATATATATATATACACATATATATATAAACCGTTTATTAAATTCAAGATTTTCAAGGACTGTAAATGTTTTAAACATACCAATACTTAACTATCCCTTGAGGGAATTCTCTGAGCTTGTTAAATCCCATTTGACTTTGTAAAAAAAGCCTCAGTTTAGTTATTTGATTCAAAGAGGAAAGAAACATGACAGTGTCCTGGTAAATTCTCCTAATTTTAAGGCATAGCTGGAAAAAAATTCCCCAGCAGCTGAAGCAACTCCTGAAATTATTAAATATAAAGGGAAGGTGCCTTGACCAGCGAACTGCTCGGCTTTGCTTTGAAAAATGTAGCAGTGTAGATAAGACAGTGGAATAAGGAAGAAGGGCTCTAAGCGGCCATTAATGGATATTGATGGGGTTCTGCAGGAAGCTGTTGAGTCAAATACGTCAACAAGTACTCGGTAAATTGCTTGAGAGTGTGCTGTGTCGATTGTTAGTCACTATCTACTCTCCATGGTTATGGAGATATACTATCGATTGCTTATGGGTCTATAGCATATCTAAATATCCACCAGTAGATCGCAGTCAAACTTCGTTTCCGGTTGGTGCTCGGGGAAAATTTTTTTTAAAAAATCCATTTTTACGATTTTTTGTGTTTTGAAGGTGTTATTCATTATGAATTTGTTCCTGGTGGATACTCTACGAATTTTGAACTCTACCGGAGAGATAGTACTAGAGATAGTGTCAGAGTATTATCCTGCTTTGATTATCTGAAAAAGAATTTTATCCTAACAGAATAATGATCGTTCTCACACTTCCCCTCGAACCAAATAAAAGTTTTATTCATGGGTTTCGAAATCCTGCCTCATCAATAATTTAGTCCGGACCTAGCTCCTTCGGATTACTACTTGTTTTGATCTATAGTTCTGTTTCTTCAAGGGAAAAAACTTGATAATTTTGCAGAAATTGAAATTGTGGACCAGGATTTCATTGACAGTCATCCTATGAAATGATATCTTCATCGGATAGAGTATTTGGCTACCAGATGGCTAATGGCGTTAGATAACAAAGTACTATTCTCTTAGTATTAACTGTATTTTATATCCAACTTATAAAAATATAAAGTTAAATAGTATTATATTAATGTAGGTTAATCAAAACCATTAATTAATTATTACTGAGTAAAAATTCAAATGAAATAATTTAGAGCTTTATATATCACGAATAAGAAACAGTTGCATGTGATGGTGTTAATCAATTTATTTATTCATATAAATATATTTTACTTATATGATATATTTATTAATTCTAGACCTTCTTGTATGAATTGCAATTTAGCCTCTTTAAATTTTCTTTTGTTTTGTTTCTAGTATATTTTATGTAAATGTTTATAGGTTTGCAGTTGGAGAGTAATTCCATTACTTTTCATTTAAAGTTGCAAAATCAGTATAAGGAATTTTCCCTGAAAAATCTCTTTTTATATTTGTCTTTCCCGGGCATTGAGAAGAAGGAAAAAAAGTCAGGGCCCAGCCTTGGGTTGGAGGGTTGTTTTGGTGTAGGGTGTAGAGTGGAGGTCACTTGGTATTCCGGTGGAGGTTCGGACTCACCCCGAAGCAGGCGGGGTCATGGGCAGCACGAGGCAGGACAGCTATGCCCTACTGGCTATCCTGTGGCGTTCCTCCCTTAAATAGCCTCAATAATGTTCAACACTGCCCAATGGTTTCAGCTGGACCATATTTATTTTCTCGAAGAACATTATACCATATATGTTTAGCAGGCTCAGAAGTAGTAGCTGTATGCTAAATCATTAAAACCACTTCAAAAATGTAATTAATCACTAAAATAATCGAATGGCCAAAGATTTTAAAGCAGACAAAATATGCCTCAATGTAAAAATCAGTAATTTGTGCTGTGTGTTGATTGCTAGAGTGATTGCACTTTATACATACATGATTGTTACCTTTTCATGAAATTAAGCTTTCAGTGATCTACTTCCCTAGTTCCCTTAGCAAAACATTAATTCATGATAAATTAAATTTTAAAAAGTGGAAAAACTGGAAAAATGTCTAAAAAAACACACTTTAAATGCTGGTGGATCAATAAGTATTGATTAATTTATTTTGATATTTTTACTACTTATATACCGTCTTATATTATTATTTGGACCTTTCATCTTATAGATTTGTAGAAAATCGGAATTCATGTTTTTCAAGTTTACAATACTTTAAAAAAAAAAAAAAAAAATTAGTCCCACCAACAGGTCATTGAGTATCAAGGAAGAAAATAAATGTTATATATGTGTTTATTCGCGACCTACACTGGAGAAGACCACGCCGTTCTGACCGCCTGATTTTTCTTACTGGTTTACCCTTACAATAAGGGCTTTGTTTCCAGCAGCACACCTGTAATCCTCTTAGCCATGTTTTGCAGAAGAAAAGAAAGAAAAAATCTAACTGTGCTGTGAGTTATGAAATATGAGACCTTTTGCTCAAGAGTCCAGTACCATAACAACTAGACCACCGTGACCCCTCACAGCTATATTACATTTTGATTAGTATACTAGTTGTGACAATACATTATTAATATGCAGGTTAGGTTAAATCCATCATGTCAATTAGACCAATCAAGTATAATATTTTACTTGGTTTTTGAGTTGTATTATTTTATATATATGGTGCTCATACTTTTTAACCTTTTAGCGAATTTCCCTCAGGGAAATATATGAATCTAATTCACCTCTATACTGAAATTTGGTAAATCTGCTTGGTTACAAACCTTTATATTTTATTAAGAAGCTTGACAGCTAGCTTTCAAACTCCAGGTGGTCATTGGACTCTATTGAACTAAACTTTTGGGTGAACATATAAATTATAATATGGAAATCACAATCGAATTCTATAATAATGATCATTGCTGCTTACCAGTCGACAATATCTGTATGGCTGACACTTCTTCATCTTGCTCCTTTTCTTCTCATGTTGACTTGGAGTCATGGGAGGAAAAGCCAAACCAAACCAAACCAACATATTCTAAACACTGGGGAAGCATTTATTTCTCGATATAAGACTGTTCAATGCGGGATCCGAATCTGCAGGTTTTCAGCACCAAACGGATATGCAAGCTCATGATCTCTTGTTCATCAAGATTTCTCTAACTTAAGTTTCATAAAAGTCGGAAACAAACAAAAAAAAATCAGTTCAGTGTTACCCTCGGTACATTTTATTCTTATTAGTGGAGACATGGGCGTCTTAGGGGGCGGAGGGTAGGTGAGTGCAAGGCGCAGGCATGTAAAAGCCGACGGAACGAGGTCTCCGCCATACAGGCGTACGGGGCCTAACCTCGTTAGGCCACTGGACAATAGTCCTTGTCTCAGGAAGCGAGACACGCGAAACTAAATTCGATTCTCGCCGGGGCTCTCTTAACTACTCCGCTACAAAGAGTGGCGCCCCACCCCCGTAATCCGATAACGTTTTATAAAGTGATTAGACGGCAGACAATCCGAGTGGGAGAGGAAGAGGTGGTATTGTTCTAAATAATGCGATACAATGTTAATTCTGAATCCCGGCTCTCCGTTCTCCGAGAGAACTTCTCAAAGGCTTCTGAAGCATTCATCTCCCCGGGATTTCGTCCTTCTAATGGCATTAGTGTCACAAATACTTTCCCCATTAAAAGAAAAATAATTATTTCACTGCTGATCAAGTTATCGCCGTGAGTACCAACTTTGTGCAAATGTTAGCGAGCGCTCTGGAAAAACAAGGAGTCAAATTAATATTCTTGTGTTATATCTACCGCATTAGATATCTGCTCTCTTAGTATTAAATATTTATAAATTCTTATAAAATATCAAAATTTCAGTGGTAACTAGTTGACCATCGAGTTCGTGAGGAGAGGTTAGTCTCTTGTTAGCTGAAGAATTAAAAATTGATTTTTTAATATTTTTTGCCAACTTGTCGGCTTAAAATTCAGGCCTTCATCAGGGCAAATAAGGTGATGGGGAGAGAGAGAGACTTATGCTCTACAGTGACTAAATCTATCATGATAATTAATAAATCATTTTTGTTTACAAATTAGTTTTTATTCTCCAGCTCACATATCTATGACTAACCTCTCCTCACAAATCTCTATGTGATTAGGTCATATTTTTGATTCTTTTATGGATGATTGGTGCGGAGTAGAAGAAATAATTCATTAATTATGTAATGTTACCATAATGAAGAGCTATTTAATATATTTCCGATATCTCATTAGCCTGAAGTACCTAAATATAATAATAATAATGATGAAAAAAAATATTAAGGCTTAAGCATGAGTAGCATTAGATATTAAATAGTACAGAGTTTTTTAATATAAATTGTGAAATTTCACTTTAGTTCAATACAATGAATAATAAATAATATATNATCACAAGCACATTCCCATATATATATACTTTAAAACTTTAAGTTCTCTTAATAGTTTTTATATTCCTATAATTTACTGAGTCAAGGAATATATAGAATGTATAAAGAAAACCCATATTTTCATGATATGTTTTTCTGTTTTCAACAATTTTCAAAATTACCATCATAACTTCTGGTGAAATTTGCATCAATCATCTATTGTGCTAATGGAATTTATGATTGTTCGCGAAAAATTAAAACAAATCGAAAATAAATTATATTTTTTTAGGCTCTTATCATGAGATTTCCCTTTATCAGTCTGAAGAGAGTGGAGAGCTAAGTAGATGGGCCACCCTGTCCCCTCCCATCCGTTCTGTCTTCCACCCCTTAAATCACTGGCGGAGAGAGAGGAAGAGAAGAAATATACAGTTTTTATCCAGGCTACGGGAATGGCATAGTTAATTCATTTTTATTATCATCAGAGGGACTGTAATGCTGATTATTTATGAGCTTCCTACTTCTTGTCGGCATTAATCTAAGCGAGAGAGGGGGGGTGCTCGAACCCCCACTACATCTCCACCCCCCACCAAGAATTTTCTTATTTTTATGGGTCCCAAGGAGCTCTCTTATTAAAAAAGGGGCAGCAAACTACCGGCAACCCTTTACCATTTAAATACTTTGAGTTTGCATCCAGGAGAATTTCGCTTTCAGAGAAAGAGGGTGCGGATTAAAAGTGCGGGGGTAGGAGAAAAAAAAGCTGATGTTTTATGCGTAGATAACCAATTTCATTTTCTTTTTTGGTACAACCCAGATTATACACCCCTTTCCTTTTGATTGCGGCAGAACTGAGAGAATATTTAACAGGTGAAAATTAATATTAATTTACTGAATTTAAAATCTATATTATAAGAACGTAGTGTGGAAAGAAAATTTTAAATAATTTAAAAAAAAAAACAACCTAACTCTCTTTCATAGTCTCCTTAAAAAACTGAGCTGAAATCATCTTCATTGCCACTTTAAATTATAGCCCTAATACAGAAACCTGTAGGCTGACTTTCTTCAGCATCCTGTTTTTAATGTTATTTTTTATTCATTTTTGATTTAGATGGGTATTTTAAAGAAACATTTCCGTATAAGTTTATTATATAGAATCAAATTTCTATTCCTACCTTCTATTCGAAATATTTAGTTTTGTGAATCCTTTGGTAATTTTGATTTTCCAAAAAAACACAAAAGCACAAATAAAAGTTTTGCCCGCAGGAGCTGCGTGCACAAAAAATATTTCGTTTATGTCACTGAAGTCCATGTAAATAAAAAATAAAACTACTAAGGCGGTCTTAAGAGCCCTAAAGACAATGAGCATATGAAGGTAGGTGGGGGAGGAGTTCAGTTAATTTTTAAATATCATTCTTATCGTGCGTATTTTGTGAGAAGTACATCACGCATGTGCTCTTAATCTAATGTCTCATTGAACAAGCATTAGAGCATTAGCAAATTAGAGTAAATGAGAAAATTTAATTTTAAGCTTAAAAGAACAACCAAAAAGGTATGACCTATAAAGTTTACTCTAGACCGGCTGGGAAGGTAGAGTGGGGGAAGCACGAACCCCACTTAGTTGCAATCGTAAATTTCTTCTTTAATAAGAGTTTCTCGAAAAATGTAAGTATTAGAAAATTACAAAATTTTTGCAACACAAATAAAATGGAAAAAATAATATTTATAAATTTGATCAGTATTTAACCCTCCCCCATTTATCTCATCTGATTTCAACCAAACATTAATTGTTTTAAGGAAATTTAATTTTCCCCTCGACCGATTTCAGACATTAATGAAGTAATCCAACAGTTTGCAAAAAGAAAAAAAAAATTCTTAAAACCAAATATCTTTCTATTATTTTCAAAATTTTGGATACCAGAGTTGAAACAAANATTTATATATATATATATATATATATATATATATATATATGCGTGTGTGTGTGCGTGTATAGTTTGTTGGATTGGATACTGTCATTTCAACCTCAATAACTAGATTTGTCAGAAATAATACTTGAGACATACGAAGTATTTCATTTATTCAATGATGGCTTAATTTTTATTTTACAAAAATTTTAATTTATACGAAATAAGTAACATATCTCAATTGAGTTATTTAAATTGAAGTTAAACAAATAATTAATATTTTTCCAAAATATAAATGTAGTGACAGTCTTAACTGTGATTAACTCTGTGCTGATTATGAAATGCATACTAAATGAGGCATGTGATGAATATATTTAGTTCAATTATAAGTGTACAATGAAGTATTGAAAGATTAGTTAACTGAGATAATGTTTTGACTTTAGAAATTATATCTATTTAACTGACTTATATTTTATCATTCATCATCTGAAGAAATTCAAGCAGCCCACCTAAGGTAATATTACATGAATTATTTAAGTCTGTGGTCGGTTAGGGTATTCAGAGAAGCATGGGAATTAAACTTCTAATCCTCGACTCCTTCTCAATGGTCTACTTCTTTGCTCATCTCAGACAGACAGAATAGAAAGTTTTCAAAAGAAAGAACAAAAAAAAAAAAAAACGGTTGTATTTTCGTGCCAAGAGCCCAGGTTGATACAATAAGACGGCGTACATGCCAAACCGAAGTCCTCGTGGACTGCTGAAGTGGGACAAGCCAGCGATTTAAAGTCGCCAGCCTTCGCGATATTGGTCCGCTGTTGAATGGCAATTAGTCTTGGGGATCCTGGCGATCGAAGTAGTGAAATCGTTACAAGGGCAACCTGAATAGCTACCAGGAAAGGGTATGCTAATAGGATTCAAATTCTAACAGGCCCAGATTTTTATCATTTTTTCTTTAGGAGGTCGATATGGGTCGCAGAAGGTTTCTTCTATTCTATTCAAGAAAGTATATGAGAGATCTCATTCCATGTTGTCGTGTATCTTAATATTTTAAAAAACTTTTATTGGTTGGTGCTCTGATGTAGCTATTGTTCTAGTGAAAACATTGCCCTACATTTATTGTATTATGCTTGGAAACTACCAGTATTTCAGAAGACTAGAAAATTAGACAAAAAGTCAATGCAAAACAATCAATAATCACAAAAACACATGGGTACACACAATTAAGTTGGAAAACTATTTTGTACTAATTTTCTGATAGATTGGCTAAATATATTTTAAGTTACGGTTGTGCCATTCTCAAGCGTACATATATTAAAGCACTCATATATCCATAAAGAACACTTTACTCCATAATAATTTTGGAATCCTAGTACCTTAAAGAACATTTTCAGAAAAGATGCCTATGATAGATGCCTATGATAGATGCCGATATATTACCGACCTACAAAATCTCTGTGGGAATTCCCTCGGTCTTTCTTTGATACATTTTGAAGGGTGTTTGTAGATTTCAAGAAGGCTACCGCATGACAGCCTGCCTTAGACTCGGAAGCTCCCTAGAGGAGAGCTGGACGAGTGAGGGTGGGGGAAGTGTGTCGAAGAGCGAGATAGTATCACGTGTCGTGTAAGAAGAGAAGCCTCGCTCTGAGTGACCGTGAAAGAAAACCCAAATTGGGATTATTTCGTGGCGTGACGATCCTTCGGCCTTCTCTCGCCCTACACGTGCCCTATCTTGGCCCTTCTTCCCACATAAAACCCAACAGATCATATGTACAGGAATCTTCACGTGTTAAGTTCACATAAGCAACTCAGTTTTTCTGCTAATCTTCTGTAGGCACACTTTTTCGGCTAGTTCGTCTTAAGCCAATCTTGCGGTTAAAATCCTTCTGAATGTGACTGAAAATCATAGCTATTGCATCATGAACAATTTTATCACATCATTAAAATTCCGTGTGATATCACAACTCGATTGTAAAATTTACCGCACACCAAAAGTCAATATTTCAGAACAATTTGTTCCCGAAAGAACAATATATAAATTGTATATATGCTTGTATTTATGATTGTTTCTTAGTGAATAAGTAAACTAGTTAGGTTTGTCTTTAGTTAAAAAAATAAACTTTCTTCGACGGTCTTATTTACACAGATTTGACTATTCATACTCAGTGAGAGCCCACATTGGCCCCTCAACCCAGTGACCTACCCATAAGGTGTATGCCTTGGAGGCATTAGACGGATTTAATGGAAGGCATATTTGTTGGGATTCCCCTCTGGAGGATTTTCAGAGTTGATGAAGTATAGCTGGTTGCCGGAGGGGTTGGCGGTCTTGATTGGGGGCGGGAGGCAAACAGAGATTAGTGGAGGGTGGCTTCGGCTAACTGACATGGAGAACCCTTTGGGGGTTGTAATTGGGTTAGCAGGTCCCTTTAAACATCCCCAACTCTTTCCCTCCTCCCCTCATAAAACCTTTTCATCGTGAACCCCTCAGAGTTTAATTAAAAGTTCTTCAATTTGTACTTATGGTATTTGTAATTCATTCAATATCAGTTACATTGTACCGACAACATTTTATGAACAGCTGTACTTTTCTACATTGACTAAAGACTGACTAATTGAGAATTCCACATTGCCAGTACTTCAAGATTACTTCAACTAAAAAGGCTATCAATTGTGTTTTTTAGTGCTACGATAATCGAACACATTGTTTTAAATACAAATGTTAAAGACGTCCCCTGAAAAATTTCCAAAAGGAGCCTTTCTTAAGCTAATTGAACTTATATTACAGATCTCCCAAAAGTTATCTCTAGTTAAAATTAATGAATTTACATTTTTTTCTTCCGGGTTGGACAGTCAAAGCCTACGTGAGCAAAATTAAGTAAGTAAAATACTATTATGAGGTTGATTGACAACCAATTCTGAGCGTTAAATTAAAGCGGTCGTAACTCTAACCTGCTGAAAGATATATAAGAAGCTGAAATTCAGAAGTATTAAAATTAAAAAGTTTGAGAATAATTAATTATACCTCTCATAAAATTATTGTATGAAACGAACCAGATTGAAGATTCATCATTCAATCATTCACGACTCTATAATAACTATTGATGTTTATAATTAGATGATTTTAGTTGGGGTTCGGTCAAGGTTATCACCAACCACCTACATTCCTTCAAACCTGATGACTCCCTCCTCTCCTGTGAATTCTCCTCAGATCCTAAAGCGACCCGTCAATTTCAAAAAAATCTTAACAACAATATCATAATTACCAAAGCCGAAAAAGAAAATAAAACGGTCATTATGAACAGAAATGAGTATAATAACAAAATGCTCAATTTACATTCAGACAAAACCACATACACACCCACCCACAACAAAAAAGGCCCTACACCAACACTCATTAAAAAATTCAATAATCAGATTAGAAAACTTCGTGACGCAACACACATAGACAAATATAAATATTATAACCTTATATCTTATAATTCACCTAGCACCTAGGTGTTACGACCTTCCCAAAATCCACAAACCAGAGAATCCCCTCCGCCCCATTCTCTCCAATATAAACTCTCCCGCATCGATAAAACCACTACCTTGACCGAACCCCAATTAAAATCATCTAATAATAATATCTACGGCCAAAAAACTCTCCTTATTGATCAATTATTGAGAGGGAATAGAATAAAAAATCTATCTGTCCCAGCCAGAAATCGAACCTGGATCTCCTGCTATCTGGGCCGGCGTGCTTAGCCATTGCACCTCCAGGACGAGCTAGATATCTCATTTAATTTACTCTACATTAGCGATGTAGAGGGAGTTTAATGTGATATCTAGCTCGTCCTGATAGCATAACTGGTAAATGTACCGGCCCGGATAGCAGGAGATCCAGGTTCGATTCCTGGCTGGGACAGATAGTTTTTTATATTCTATTCTCTCTCATTAATTGTATAAAATTTACGTGGGATAATAAACCACAACCAAATAAATATATCCTTATTGATGTTTATAGTTTTCCTTAGGATTTTGAGTTCCTCCACACTCCCGAATTTTTCTTCTCCCCTTTTTCGGTTGCCCCCTGAGCAATCCAAGGAATCCAAAGACAAACAACGATAAAAAGATGAAGAAAACCTTGATGAAGTGAAAATCGTATGTGCAAACAAAATCACTAGCCCTCAGCGGCTTCCGGTCGTACAAAAACCGCTCTGACCTCCCTAACACGCTCAAACAAGCGGGGGACAAACAGAGCGGCATGTAGGTAGTCTGCAGTCCAAACAAAGCCGGCGCTCTCTGTTATTGGATAAAAGGGCGGGAGCTCCTCTGCGGTTTGAGCACAATGTTTGAGCGGGGATCTCACACGTTGCGTCTCATGAATTTGGGATTCGCCCTAATCTGATTATCCCCGCGGCTGCTGGGGTGTTGCCTCTTCAAAGGAGGCCCCGCTCAAAGGACCCCCCTCCCGTCTCTACTCCCGAGGAATATTAGTCAGCTGGAGGAGGTTCCCTATGAGGTTGCTGTTTCCAGAGATCCGCGGAGAACGTATCCCCTGCACCGAACTGGATCCGTGAGTCACATGTCAATTCTCAATATGATTATCATACCTTCTGTTATCCGTCTTCATTGGTTTCTGCAAACCATCTTCTGTTGGCGAGCGCTTATCGGACACTGTCCATCCTCGTGGCCGAATACATGTGTTCACTGTCACTGTCTGTATTCAACTGCCTCGAACGCCAACAGAAGATGGTTTGCAGAAACCAATGAAGACGGATAATAGAAGATATGATAGTTGGTGGTGGAAATAACCTTTTAGGTTATTTACCTCAATATGATGTCCCTTCTTCGCTGCTGGTCGCACTCTACACTAAGCCAATTCTCCAATTATTTTCACATTTATTAAGCTGATTTGTACAATCGAAAAAATAATTATGGGAGTTATGAGGCTCACTTATGCACTGCCAAATAGACCTATGGATTGGAATTTTGTTACAATGTGACAATGAACCACTCACATAATAAGTTACCATTACTCAAATTTATGCTTTACAATTATTTCCATTAAACCTTAATTAAAGCATTTAATTAATATTACTAATAACTAGGAATGTTGATTTGGGATTTCCCTCCATATATTCAATATGTTTTTGGTATAGTATCATGACACGAATTTCGAAAAAAAAATAAATTCTATAATTCTTCACCGTTCCTGCGAGGATTAAGCTAACAAAAATCTCTTTAGGATTACTCATATTTGCAAAACCAATTTAAAAAAAATATATAAATTCAATATTTAAACTTTTTTCCGCAAACCTCTGGATTAGGCTGAACATGGCCGGTTTTAATGGAAGTCCTAAACATTAAACTTTCACTTCACTTCTCTTTTACTAATATCATGAAAAAAAATTGGGAGAGAAATTTAATAATGTAACTAAGAAGATTGAATAGGTCCTCATTTTTTAACAGAAAATGTAGGGAATTATAATATTTTTAAAACAATTAGGAGAGCTCTAGTTATCATTTTGTTCGACAGCTATGAATCAATAAAAGCATTCATAAGGCAATTAAAAAAAAAAAAACTTTTACTTCCATACAATTTTCGTAAAGCTTATATAAGCATAAAATATACTTTTTTCCATTATGTTTGACCCCAGTTTACTTAATTCATAAAAGACAGTCTCGCTAATCTCTTAAATTTGGAGATCACAAGCACATTCCCGCCTTTTCCCTCTTGTTTATTAATTGTAAAATTTGAGATGATAAGGATGTGATTAGCCACGGCCATGATAAACCATGAATGAAACAGTCAGCCGCTCAAGGCTCTGTTCTGTCAGCCTCTTTATACGCTTCAATCTACAAGAATGCGACTATTGACTTAAATTATAATATATTTTTAAATTTTGAATATTTCCAAATAAAAATCACTCTATTCCTCTTGATAATACCAATTTTTTTAAAACTTAAATTATGTTCTTTTTAAATCCAATCCAAGTGTTTTGTATAAATTTCGATATATGCAGCACTCCTGAGTTCACTTCTATACTTCATTAACTTTATCACACATGCCAGCTATCGAATAGGAGTGGAGTGATACTACTGAAGTGATAATAAGAGGTTCTGTGTGTGTGTGAGTGAGTCTATATATGNTCTTAATAGGAATCACCCCTCTAATAAAATAATAAAAAAACTGAGCTTGACTGACCCCTGATTTTGTATATATATATTTGTTTATTTATAGATTTTGTTTTTATCCATATGTGTGTGTGAAAATTCTGTCGAGAGCTACATTGTTCATACAGGTATATTTCAATGCGATTTTAAATTTGGCATTTATCTAGAAATAAAGATAATGATAAGGTTATGACAAGAGATTCTGGACAGGACGAGTATGTTTTCACTTAAACAAGATGAAGTTGTTTAATAATTTTATGTAATTTCAATTCAAATATTTTGTGATTATAATAATTATTGATAGTGTCCTTACTATGTACTTCCCGAAAATCTGGGTTTTCTACTTATATATAATAAGCAGTCCATTAAGCTCTGTCCTCAAGTTTCCTACCTTCATGTTCATTCCACTTTTTAATCCATTTGAACCTAAATCTAAAGCATTAATACTCGATTAGTATATGAGAATGATTCTTCTTTGTATTCTATTTCGAAAGTACATTTTCTATCCGTGCCTCCTGCATTGTCCTGCATTCTTCGTAGCACTTCTTATCCACCTAGTCGAGCGACTCCTTCGCGTGAGATGATTAATTCCGCCCTGACTGCACAGGATATAGGGAACTCTTGCGAGGATGACTGATGATGACGCAGCTAACCGAAGGGAGGACTATTTCACAGCAGACTGGAGTCCGAGAGCCGTGTGTTGCCATTTGAATCTGACCATCCCTCAGCTCCTTCCCCCCTTATCTCCCGACCTAGGCTGGGACTTCGATTGAATCCATTTGTCTGAGCGCTGACATCTCCTTGGATAGGTTTCTTTACGTTCCAGCGCATTTGAACAATAGCCTCGAACGATCTCCCGCCCTGGACTTAGTTTCTTCTGAAGAAAAGTAATCCGAATATCTGTAGAGGACATTTGGTTACAAAAGCCCTAGACATTCTTTCAGGTAGGTGAAAATTACTTCTTTATCATGAAAAAAATTAATAAAATTCTTGAGAAGTTTGAATCAAACTTGATCGGCTTTTATTAAACTTCCTTGAAGTAAATATGACCATTGTTCAATTTCAGTAGATGTCTTGTAACCTAATTTTGAGAAATTACTACAATCAAATTCTTCATTGGAAAAACAAAAATTGCCCCTAAATAAAAAATTTAATCCTCCAAATTACTATTGAAACCCCCAAAATTAGAAATATTTGCTGATGAATTTTTTTTTCAATCCCAAGAAAGAAAATTTCAAATAATATGATTTTCCTTTGAAGAAATGTGTAGAAAAGCTTCAGTTGTAAATAAGTCAAAGTTGCAGACTTTTTGAAAAACATTAAACAAAGCTTCACAGATCCTACAACGGATAAACTAAAAATATAGTCTATTCAAAAATTTGTATGTAAATATTGTATTGTTGTAAATACTTCAAGTGCAGCACAGTTAAATTGATCAATTAGGAGTGGAAGTTCACCTGTGCTGTAAATTTAGATGTTACGGTTTAGAAATGGATATTATTCTTTCCATTTAAAAAATTTGCATGTCACTTTCAAATTTAAGAAGAAAGACAGTGTTTGTTATTGAGATAATTTAAGAGAGCGAGTGTAAAAGATTACCCTAAATATTAATTTCATACAAAAATGTTTATTTATTTTGTGAGTAAAGAAATTCAACGAAAATTTGTTTATTCATAAAAAATATATTCTGTAACTTTGGAGGTTTACATGTTATGGGAAGTTAAAATATAAGCATTTACTAACTACAATTCTGAGGAATTCGCTTAGTCAAAGGAGTGAAGGAATTTTTCATTGCTTCCTATGAGGGGAGGGTATAGAAAAAATTGTCGGATGTACAAATTCATTGAAAATTTGACCCAATGGATTCTCATATTTCTTTATTTATCAATTTTTTGCGAATTATTAACAAGAAATTTTCGGCCTACTTGGATATTGATTTAGCAATCAAACATAATATTAAGTGATTTAGTGAACCTTTAGCAAAACGAAATGTACTATTACTTTGTTTTTAACTTATTCAGTGCTATTTTATTGTTTGTAAGTCTCACACTCAGTGGTGAGTATTCCAAAAAAAAGTGGAGTTTTTTTTTAGGTTTGCCAACGTTTTTTCATGACATATTTGAAAATTTTCCCTTCCAATATTACAATTTTTTTTATAATGCTTATTTTTCATTGAGGAATGTCAGAAATAAGTTATAATGCATTTCCGTTTCTACCCTTGCATCCTAGCCCTGATCCTCTGACTTTGCTCAGGGCACCATGGTCACCTCCTTCTGGCAGCTAACCATGAGGCAGAAGGTATCGTAACCGCACTGTCCCCCCCGAAGTGGAATTGAGAAACCCATCCAAAGCGGTCAGTCGACTGCTCTGCGCAATGTAGAAAGTGGACATCATTTGTATGCTTTTTGTATCGGTGGGTGTTAGTCAGCGATTTATTCTCCGCGTGGCGACTCCGGCTCTGACGCACCCTTCCATTCATTTGCTCATTTGGATTCCTCTGCCGTTGGGAATTGTAAATATATATATCAGCTCCCTTCCTCAGCCACGAAACAACAGAGAAATCGACCAGGTGAAATTATTATAGTCCACTTCTAAATAAGTCCAATATGTACTTGTACACACTTTAATTGTTATTTTTGGAGTTTAAACGAATGGGCTATAGGGACTAGTAATTCATTACTAACTAGTAGAGAAAACAGAGATTCACAACTGAGATGTACAATTTATTCAGTTATAAAATACAAAAACATTTGAATGATTATTGATTTCCTATAGTCATTTATTTATTACCAAACAAAGGCTCATTTATTCAGAGGTATTTATTATTTTATGTAAAACGGACAGCGGCGAATATTTCTGAAGCCTCTGGATATAAATGTATAATAATTAGCCTTATTAATAACGAGTATCAATCCTAATAAATTTTTTTTTTTATAAACTTTTATTTATTTGTTCACGTAGGCTTCGACGGTCGTCAGAAGTATTTACCGTTTCTCCTTCCGGGTTGGACCGTGTCAAATTGGTGTTATTTGCCGATCACATGATGTGCGAAAGCTCGGCAAATAACACCAATTTGACACGGTCCAACTCGGAAGAAGAAACTGTAAATTTTATTTATTTATTACAAATATACAATGAAATTAAAAATTACATTCAATGTCAATCACATGTGAGGAGAGGAGGTGACCAATGACACCACTCTCAAGCGAAAATATATATTAACGATAACCTAAGAAATTTAAAAAAATTCTTGAGTGATATTCATTTAATTTTCCATTCTTTCTATTCTATTTCGAAAGTATAGTAAATAAATAATTAAAATTATTTTACATCAATGACCTAATTTTATTAATTTATTTTAAACGTAAATAGTTCTCCATTTATTTTGTGCTTAGATAGATAGATGATGAACAACTTTCAAAGATGTATTGTTTATTCAAAAAACAATATAATGAAATCAGTAAATATTTATTAATTTTGCACCAGGCCTTCCCCTCATTTCTTCTTCAATTTCAAGCCACAGTACAACTGAATCAATTCTTGCGTCAGAGAGAGGTTTAATTATTATCCATTGTACATTTCTATAGTAATCCATTTACAAATATTTCTTCTTTTATATTTATTTCAAAAATTGGCTTCTTTCTGACCAATATTTTTTCCTTTGCATTTTGACGTTTTCACACTTTGATTAGGCGTAGAATTTCCAGTGAAGTAAATATAACAGACGTTAAAGACTCTTTTATCTGGGAGGGTAAGCAAACCCCCTTTTCTTCCGGATTGCCAGAGACATCTCCGGGATTTGAATCGGGGGGATAATACTCGCCATCAAGTTTTACGGTCGTGTTAGTGGCTCGAACTCCCTGGCTTCTTCCACCTTGAGCCACACGCCGACCCGAAGTGGCTGCCGTTAAAGCCGTCACGAGATCATATTTCAAATTTTAAAAAGTCGTTCCCCCACCCCCCCCTCCCCCCGGCCATCACAGTCTTCTTTCTCTCTCTCTTTCTATTCCTCTTGAATAATACATGACCTGAGGGAATTGAGGATTTGTCAGTTTTATTGCTGGTGTAAACAGCTGTGCTTAGAGGGGAGGCTTACCGCAGAACTGAAGATCATCCTCGGTTGTCCAACTTCAGGGGGCTACAGTTCAAATTCCTTTCCACAAATATAGAAATTCAGTTCGATTTTGAACTGACTGTGGTTGAACTCGCTATTTCCCAAAACGTATGTAATTTAAAAGGAGAGTTTGTTGACCGTAGATATTATTCTAAGATGATTTTAGTTGGGGTTCGGTCGAGGTAGAACCAAAAAACACAAATTAAAAAAATGTATTTTTTTAATAAAGGATTATCTGCCAATGTTTCGGGTTACATTGTAAGCCATCTTCAGGGCTATCATGAAGATGAGAGAGGACGTCCTGTCCTCTTCCACATTGAGTCATGGAAATGTGAACTTAGGGACAGTACGTCCTCTCTCATCTTCATGATAGCCCTGAAGATGGCTTACAATGTAAGCCGAAACGTTGGAAGATAATCCTTTATTAAAAAAATACATTTTTTTAATTTGTGTTTTTTGGATCTACCTCGACCGAACCCCAACTAAAATCATCTTAGAATAATATCTACGGTCAACAAACTCTC
>KZ807599.1:30703-50124 GCA_000696205.2 Oncopeltus fasciatus | reverse complement strand
ATAATTATTAATATATTTAATTATAATATGATAACAACAGTCTAACCTTATGACCCCTATGATGTATAAAATAAATAATTTCAATTCTCTGACATTCCCCTTGAAGATGGCAACATAGAATTTGGCGCAACGTAGGGGAAATTAAAACCATACACAGACGCACAGACAAGCGCGCGCGCATACGAGGACACAGACACACACACACAGACGAACGCAAGCGGGGAAATACATGGCGGCAGTAGGAGGTGGTAAGCCCCAAATGAACTGGTCTCATGCATCAGGCACTAAGGAGCCAAGTCATGCCCGCTTCTGAAGTTACTACCGGTCGAACTAATGCTCTCACTTCGTATGCTAACAACATCCGCTCGGCCACAATGAATATTTATCAGGATTGTCTATAAAAGTTGACGGGGGTAAACAAAAAGACATAAACTACTGTCTTAGTACTCTGAGCAGCCATGGAATCTAAATGCGAGAGGTTCGGATTCACCATATGTACATTCCTTTTCCCAACTGGAGATCTTCGGGAGTCGAACACTTTCTACAGTCTCAAATAAAGTTACTACAAAAATAATTGCAAAAAACAATATTATCAGAGAATGTGGGAAGTGGGAGTCGGTCATAGGAGTAAAATAACTAGACTATAATGCCGACAGTTTCCGAATATTTAATACCTTCTTCGCAAAAAATATCTAAGAAGGAATTAAACATTCGGAAACTGTCGGCTTTATAGTCTAGTTGTCACCGACACTCATATCCCACATCCTCCTTGACAACCACGGTAATTTTGAATATGTTAAACAATATTATCTCTTTTCTTAAAAAATAATTCGTAGAAGAAAGACAACATCTCAAGTACTCTCATAATTTACAATTACCCATTTAATTTTAATCACTCTCTGCTAAAAATATATTTCATTCATATAGTAAGAGAACAATAACAAATTCTAAAAGTCCCAATTATTGTAAAAATTCTTTACAAAAAATATGCTCTTTTCTTCCATGCAATTAAGTATCTATATTATTTTAAAGTCCGCAATCCCAAAGGAAAATATAGTAATGGTAATAATAATTTTGGAATAATAAGTAAATGATTGCGCAATATTTTCTGTTAGGTGAAATAAAGATACTAAGAACCTCCTGTGTATTAAATTAAAAGCCCGCCAGATAGCAGGTTATTCGATCTCTTCTACAAAAAGGCTCTACTCTTGTTTTTTTTTTCTTTTATGATAGAATCCAGAATACTTTATTTCCTAACATAGTTTTTTTGACCGTAGATATTATTATTAAATGTTTTTTTGTTGTAGTTCTGTCAAGGTAGAACTAAAAAATACAATTTAAAACATGTGTATTTTTAAAATTATCAGCCAACGTTTCGGCTTACATTATAAGTCACCTTCAGGGATATCATGAAGACGAGAGGGGACGTTGTGTCACCAAGATCCCATTTTCATGAGTAATGAACTAGTCATGAAAATGGGATTTTGGTCCCATCCAAAGATGGCTTACAATGTAAGCCGAATTGTTGGCAGATAATTTAAAAAATACACATTTTTTAAATTTGTATTTTTTTTGGATCTACCTTGACCGAAACCCAACAAAAAGAAAACATTTAATCTATACTATTTACTCGAATTTCAATATTATCTCTTTTATATTTGACATAACATCTAGTTATGGGAAATCGACTGTGGGGAGTATTCTGTAATAACATTTTTACAAACCAGATTGTTCGTCGTTGTCTAAGTTTAGGAAAATATAGTTGGATACCAAGAGGATAAGGAAAAAAAAATTCCGGCTATCGCTCCCCGAAACTAGATAATCCCTTCTCAATTTGTCCGCCCCCCCCCCCTAATCTGATTATCCCCGCGGCTGCTGGGGTGTTGCCTCTNTATATATATATATAACAGTTTGAATGAAAAATTTTGATTTCATAAAAATAGGATCGGTGAACAGAAAACTTCCGAATAACTGCTCAGATAAGTCTGTTTAAACTGGACAGTCGTCTGGCAGATCGTCTTAAAAATACTTAAGCTTTCCACAGTCCTTGTTAAACATCGATCTGAAGCAGAAGTAGCCATCTATATCAATGAACTTATTTTTGTATTTTGATTTGAACGATCTCTAGCTATATCTAAATCAGTAAGATGGTCTTCATACTTGCTTCTGTTCGGCTTTTCATTCGTTTTGGGGGGTTTCGCTTTAAAAATAAACTAATTTTCAGGTCCTTTAGAACAAAATTTTTGCTATTTAAATACTACGATTTTGCAGTTTTCAAAAAATTGCTGACTTTCGAATATTACATTATTTTTATAAAAATAATTTCAAATCATTTTTGACCCAAATTAGATAGCTAGATTAGCGTTTCCATAAGAACATCAAGAGAAATAATTATCGATGTGTTCACTGTCTTTAGTTTTATGGCAGAAATTTAAAAAAAGGGTAGAAGATAAATTTTTTTAAAAACGTTTATATTCATTTAAAAAAAAATAAAAACGCCATTTAAAGTTTATTTTTTAGAATGAACTATAAATGTCAAGCACCTTTGCCACTTTTATACCCCAGATTTTCGTGAGTTAGCCTCATACTTATAAACCAATTGTTTTCTTTGACTTGTAAGATCAAGTTAGTCATTTATTATTGTATGTTTCTTCCGTCTTCATTAAATGTTGGAAATCTGCTTGGTGTTTTGGAAATAATAGTAATCAATAATTTTATGTAATTTATTGATAGTTTTCGCCAGTATAGTTTTATGCAAGTATATAGTTAGCCATAGAAAGTGGTAATTTTATTTCAGCCATTAATAATCAAACTAAAGAAACATTATTTTGGTTATCCAGTTGTAGAAAGGCACAATTCTTACAATTATTTGGAAAAATTAATAATTAGTCTGGAATACTCTTCTTTTTACTAAAGAAAAATTTTACTTTGCTTATGCAGATATTTTATTCAATTAGCCTGAAAATACATTTTTTTTTTTTTTTTTTAGGATTGGTGTAAAACTCTAAAATTAAACAATAATAAATCCTCAGTTCAACGTGATGGAATATTAAGTTGGTTTTAATTCAAAAACCACTAAAGAACTGAACATCTAAATATTGCACGCAAAATAAGAGTGACTTATTGATTTGAGAAGATCACTTGAAATATACTCCACTATATCACTATACTCCTTTCGAACTGAAAATGATACTATTGAATTGAAGCTAAGGATTCCTGAAGTTACATTTCCGTTTTGATCAAGTTGCCACCCATTAATATCTCCATAGCAATAACTCTGTGAATTTGCTTCATTTAATCTTGTCTTTCTCATCTATTTCAAGTTATCAAAGAGATTTCCTGTGTTAGTTAAAATGTGAACAACTCATAATGTTAGTTAAAATGTGAACAACTCATAACCCACTACAATAAATGCCTTTTGCTAATTAAACACGATACGATTAGGCGTGGAAGCTTATTGAGTCTGATGGAAATAGAATAAGAAGGCCACCTTTATAAATCTCTAGTGGCCTGAAAATGAAGAGTCTCTTAGCATGAAGAGATAAGCTTCAGACACAATGGACATCCTCGAGCGTGGTGATAACACCCCGGCTAACACCCGGGGCCTCTCTGCCCCTTCCGCTTCACGCTATATCGTTACCGAATAGTCCCCGCTGCCCGGGACCCACCATCCAGTTTATGGCTATCGGCGTATTGGATCGCACTGAGAGGGCGTGACCTTCGTTTGGGGGTGTCTCTTATCTGTCCGCTCGATTCACTTCTCCTTATGTGCGCTGTCAATGGGACTCATAATAGCATCTGTATGAATTGTATTTATCTGATCCCCGGGGAAGAGGAAAAGTGGAAAAGTATTCCATTCTTCCCCGAGTTATTGCAATGCTTATCTCTTGAAGTTGTTCTTCGCTGAAGAGCTCAATTATATGTCTAGAATGTTTAGACTGGGGAAGTTTCATAAATATTTGCAGTATATATGAATTACCTTGGTTTCATCATATATGACAGGAGAACAATTTAAAGAAAGTTTTTATTTTATTATTAGATTTTTTTTGGGGGGGGGTTCGGTCAAGGTAGATCCAAAAAAAAATACAAATGTTAACAAATGTGTATTTTTTAAATTATCTACCATCGTTTCGGCTTATATTTTAAGCCATCTTCAGGACTGTTGAAATTTAATGTCATAAAAATAAAAATTAAAATAATTTTTTTTTTATTATTCTGAAGACATTGTATTTCAACAGCCCTGAAGGTGGCTTACAATGTAAGCCCAAACGATGGCAGATAATTTAAAAAATACACATTTTTTAACATTTGTATTTTTTTGGATCTACCTTGACCGAACCCAAACAAAAAAAACATCTAATAATAATATCTTCAGTAAAAACAAAACTACTCCATTTGAACGTTTTTATTTTATGGCTTCTTTTGGAGCTAATGACGGGAATATTATCAGAAAATCTATCAACCAAATAAAAATTTGCCTCCGGCCAAGTACTCGACCAAGGCTTTAGCGGACCTAAAGATGTAACAGAAATGGTACCCGTAAAATAACATTTGGTCTTCTGGATTCAATACTGAAATTGAATTTAGGTATTAGTTTATGTTCTTGTGTCAGTGTGTTTGTTTACCTGCATCGGGCTTCTACTGACCTTGTGAAACGGTATTACTCGGATACCGGCAAACTGGCCCAGAGTATGTTCTCCTATCCCCTGTTAATGGAGACCTATATGGAATGTGTATATTACACGTTTTAGCGACATTAAATTCCCGAGGGGAGATAAGCGTACTGATAAGGGAGGGAAATATGACGCAGTGGAGAGGAACCACCTGGTCCCTACCGAACTTCTCTCCAGCCGCAGTCTGTCGGCACTGCGGCTCTCCGACCGGCTCCTACCCATTTACCAATTTTAGGGAGGGGGGGGAGAGTCTAGATATAGTCTTAGTAGCTTGAATGTATCTAGTGAGAATCCATAAGTAAATTTTATATATTAATATGTCGTATCATGGTGTCCTCGGGACCAAACTTGAACAGTACTAATTCAGAAGGGCATTCATGTTTTGATAAATTGTCCTCCAAGTTTCTTACAAGGGTAATCAGCTACATCTTCCAGCAGCGGTTACTGTTCTCGTCATCCTGTTTGGAATTCCCTACCCCGTTTATTTCCCCCTGGACTTATTACATTTTGGTTACGATTGAGCGGAGAGGTTGACATGTAAGGTTGGTCAGTTGCGGCAAGTATAGAAGTGAATGAAGAGCTGCCAGCCATTAATATGAAGACGGATTGATTCAGGGTACGCTGCAGAGCTGGGGCGGATTGTACGAGCAGACGTGACCGGCTGCGGCTACGTGGTCGCTAGGCCAAGCACGGCACCGCTCACTACAGATTAACCTTCTCAGCGAACTAGTAACCTCCTCACAGGGTTTCCCATATTCAACTTTTATTTGCCACTCGACCACTTACTTCTATATATATATGGATCTATATAGTGATATCATACTTTTAATCCTTTTTTTTTTAAATAGGTTTTTATAATCTTTAAAGCATGTCTTAATTTTTACATTTTACATAACACGACTAGGATTAGGATTAGGATCAGGTTTTAGGGCGATAAACATCATGGTTATTACATCCTGACTGTTGGGGGTTTATCCAGGGTTAAATCTGTTATCCATTCATTTATTCGGAATGTTTTCCGTTTTTATAAATTTGTTCATTTATAAATGTGTTCTACATTGCAATCAAATAACAAAATGTCTTTTATATCACGACTATGTCTGAACATTTAATTCAAAATATGTGTTATATTGAGAAATTCTCGTAATTATACCTAGCTAAGTAACTGGCACCATGTTCGAGGGAAACATATGTGTATTAAGTGTATTTCTAGATATGCTGTGTGGTGTTGGCTCTTAGCGGACTAAAATTAGTATAAGCTTATTTTATTGAGGAAATTAATGTTTAAGATTTTAACCAAATAACGGTTGTCAGTTGAGAAATCTTGGAACATCATATTATCAAATTGTTTCCTTTGGCAATCCGAATAATCAAAAATTAAGCAATGAAGTAATAAAGACAATTTTGAGTCTTGTTATTTCATGGAATTTTACTACGTCGATAAGTAAAAAATATATATATATAAAACAAGTTATCTATATGACAGAATATGTGATAAGCGATGAATTTCACTAATGAACATCTCAGATTCATACATATCAGGTTAGTTGCTTGAAGTGAGTTTTTTTATTCTTCATGTTTCTTTTTATTTGTTTTTTTAATTATCAGAAACATGCAATTTATCATTACTACATCACTAGGTAAGAACTCTGTTGGTTGAGATGTGATTTTAATGACAGCTTCTGTCAGAAGACCAAGCTTCTCCAACAAGAAAGTCATTTTTAAAATAATATATTTTTTTTTAATTATTAAAATATTGTTTAAATAGCATGTCTCCGCAGAATTAAAATTTTTCATTAATCCTCAATTACTATGAAGTAAAAAACAATTAATATATAATTGTAAATGCCATTCGTGTATAAAGTTAATTATATTGATGGAATTATGTAAATTAGATTTCTGAATAAGTTAAACAAAACATGTATCTGAATTTTAACGGAATAATTTGTATTTCGGTTCAGTGTAACTTGCTATAAATTGATTATTTAGCTGAAGAAGGACATGTGAGAAGTAGTTAGTTTACACCCATTTGCTGACGAGCATAGTTATGGCTCGTGAGTATACGTGAAGTGGGTGAGATGTGGAATCATGAGAGGGTGTTGAGTACCACCCTCCTCACGTCGGCATATCGAGCGGCTCGGACCTTGAACCCACATCAGAGGTGCTCCGGCAGGTAGTGGCGAGCGGGGGCCATTTTGGCGGGGCGGGGTGGGGGGGCGTGGCCTCCGATCTCTGCCGAGCCGAGCCGAGCGGCGGCGGGGGTGTACTGCCTCCGGGTCACTCCCGCGCCGAGTGCCATGTCGTGATGTTGCCCTACCAGTCTGTGCCGATGGACTACACGGGAGCTCTGGGCCGTCAGGGGACCGCTGCCGCCTTCATGCACTCGTGGTTCGCCCCCGCCGAGCTCTGCGTGCCCTTCAAGCACAACGCCGGACTTCTGGAGCCTGGGCAAGTTTCTTTTCCTATTCTGTTTCCATGGCTCTGCTTATCGCCATTAACTGGCAAGAAGGTTATCAATGACTTCCATAGACAAGTACCTTCCCCACTGATATTTCAACGAAACAATGTTGTTTTCAAGTATAAAGTTGATTTTATTCATAAAATATGGAGGGCGCTGATAACCTCAGCAGTTGAGCGCCGCAAATCCTCCCATAAACAAGTATAGAAATCTTATATTCGCAAATTTAATAAAAACGATCACATTAAGATTGCTATTTTGTTGCGCAGAATCAATGTAAAAATGTAATTTAAATACTCTATTTATTTTATGCAAATATCGTTTTCTTTATCGCATGTTAACAATATGTAAATTATTTATTGTCTCTAATACTCCATCCCAAAATTGAAATTTCTAAATTTATTAAGCTTTTTGGGCGGTTTTTTAGTTAGTTATTTGTAGATGTACAAAATAAATATGTTTTTGAAAATCATTATTTGAAAGTACAATGCTATTCCTCTAGGCTATTATTACAAAATAATAGTAGCCATAAATATACAAATAAATTATTATATATATGTATATTTTATTGATTAAATGGTAGCAAGAGGTGAAAAAAGTATTTTAATTCCATTAAATACATCTTTCAAAGCAAGATCAATTCATATTTTCAAAGTCATATTGATTTAAGGAAAGTATTTTTTTTAAAGAATTTAAAATACTTTTTACACGATTTTTGGGGAATCTAAGGATCTTTATATCCGGGTTTTTTTTTTTTTTCCATTAGATGGCAGTTGTTCATATTCATTGAATCATAAGAAATGTTCACTACTGCATTTTCAAATGAGTGAATGAAAACGGTTTAAAAATTATAATTAATGAAAAATCAAAACCAATTCAGCAGTAAGAGATACATTTGTATAGTTTAGAATCAAAGAACAAATTTTAACTTCTTTTCCCCCATTTTAAATGTGTGGTTTTGCATTTTAAATTTTATGATTTAAAGAAAAGGGAGGGGCCATAGTACCATCTTGAAAGTATCTTAATATAGTTGTCATCTATTTTGTTCTATACATATGTACTACCCTCAATAACAATTTTAGAAAGTTTAAATTGAATGATTCCTTATTATTACCATACTGTCTTTTTAACTCATTAATACACAGAACTTTATCTATCAATTCAGCTTCTTTGGTTATATGGTTGTTGTTTTTTAATGATTGTCTTTTATAGAAATTATTTTATGTTTACATTGATAAATAAAATAACAATATATTTCAACATAGTCATAGTAATCTCCAATCAGAAAATTCTTGGTAAAATGAGCTACTTTTTGTAAAGCAATCTTTTCTCCCCTTATCTTCCCTCTGTTGTACCCTTTCCTGTCCCTACCTCAGATATAGGTCATTAAATTTATTTTATTTAAATACATAATTTATTTATTTAAATATACATAGTATTTAGTAGACTACTCGATGTAGTCTTAAAAACTCATGAAATGTCAAATCAAGTAATATTTTATTCATGGTTTACTAGGAGTATAACTATATAATATTTGGAAAATATTATATGTATTTGGATATCCAAATATTTGGATTTAAAATAAACACGAAAAGTAAGGCAGCACAACACATTCAGATATATCAGCGGGTTTTTAAGTCAAGGGGGGTACCTCTGTAATCATTTTTCTTATTTTTAAAAGAATTTCTGTGTTTTGTAAATATTGTGTGACTTTATTAATTCTCATGCAATTTAATGTAAACATGACACCTTAAATTGAGAACTGTGTAGGTTCTGGGTAAAATCAGGTAAGAAGGTCGTTAAATGATTAAATATTACACCATATTAAAATTAATTAAATTAAAAGAATATAGAAGGACTGTTGTACTTAGTATGAAAAATATAAAAAGTAATTTAACTGTAATGATGTAAAAAGAATTGTTAGTAAAGAAGAGAAAAATAAGTCTTAAGAATCATGAACAAAAAAATCTATCTACAATAAAGTATAGGCGGAATTCTAAGTTATTAGTACATTTTGTGTACTTTTATTTTTGGTAAATAAAGTTTCAGTTTTATTTTCTAAATAAACTAGTTTATAACGAATGTTTAATTAAATGTGTTTTAAATATCTTAGTAATGATACTATTTTTGTTTCAAAATGATCAAAAGAGAACTGATAGTAATTCATCTTTATATATAAGTTAAGCTGAGATTAAGCTAAGGTTTCTAGAGAATTTTACTTAATAATTAAAAAATTTAGAGTTTTAACTCACTTTTATCCTAATATCTTCAAGGCAATTATATTTTCCGTTGTAAACATGGGATAAGTTTGTTTTACTTATACTTTGAAAATGTGTAGTTTTATTTTAGAAGCTATTTAGTATTTTATCATTACTTTTATAATTTATATTTTTGCTGTTTGGTAAAAAAACAAAAGAAAAAAAACATATATTTCTTTGCGAAACAGTCCACTGAGTTCACTTATATGCTATATTAATTTTATCACATATGCCAGCTATTGAATGAGAGTGGGGTGACACTTATAAAGTGAGAACAAGAGGCATGGTGTATAATATATATATATATAAATCTAGAAACGTATCTAAATTTTTGTAGAGTAAGATTTGAATATGATGAATATTTTTATTATAAAACTCATATTAAATATCCAGAAGAAAGGAAGGCTTTAAAAATATGGGTTTTTTAAAAACCTAACAGCAAAAATATAAGTTATAAAAGCAATGTATAAAAATACTAAATAGCTTCTAAAGAAAAAAAAGTATAATTGAAACAAGCTTATCACATGTTTATTATATCCCCAAAAATTTTACTTTTTTAATTTTTTTCTTTTTCTTTTTGTGAAGAATGTGTTCACTACATTCTTTATCCCACCTCCTACATGCTTAACATAGTATATTATTTTAATTTGTTGTAGAGTAAGATTTTAATACGGTGAAGACATATTCATTAGATGTGTTTATATATATATATATATATGTGTGTGTTTGTGTGTGTGTGTCGGAGAAGCCCTCTTTTATTCTTTTTTTTTTTTCATTGAAATCCAGACTGATTAATAGCTCAATCTTGAATTGAAATTTTGGCTTTATGCCTTCCTCCAAAGTTTTCCCCTCTACTTGCTTAGAATTTTGTTAAATTCACATTGTAACTTCTATTAATATTGTCTTTTAATACTGGAAACAGTAACCATAACGGATGAACAGCTGAGAGGAAGTCTAAATTTTCTATTTAGGTCCTACTTTTGATCTGTAGAGCATTCATAAAAAAAGTGGTATTCCTACTGACACAGAGTTTCTCACACACACACAAACATTTATTATCAATAATAATTGTATATGATAACAAAATGTTTTAATTTTATAATTTAATTACTCTAAATTGAGTCTATTACTTCTCTCACCATTAGAATAATTTACGAATTCAAGGGTTTGAAGTTTTATTTTTAAGAACTATTTATAGGTCCCTCAATTGATTTTTAGTGCGTTCTAAATCTAACACTTGAATTCGTAAATAGTAGGGAAATATAATTGCAATAGTAGGGAATAATAATTGCATTTTAAGAAAATCGGAAAAAAGAACTATTAATTTTGAGGGATTGGACGTCTTTTGAGCCTTATCTTACTGAAATAAATTTATTTTCACTGTAATTTGTAGGGCATGAAAAAATTTTAAATTCGAAATTTATAGCTTTATGGGCTGAAATCAGTTTTAAAAAATATGTAAAAAAAAATGGTATAATTTACTATTAAATAAAGACTAAGTAATAGTGGCATACAAATTTGTATCAATAAAGCCAAATGAGGAAAACTGTGACTTCCATTATTTATACTCACATATTACATCATTATGTTTTGTTTTACTAATGGAGAATTAAAAGAGAAAATTTAAATTATACTTTTACATATATCATTGATTTAAAGTACACAATTTGTAAAAGTAGGAGAAAATCATAACACTAGAGGAGTCTATCAACATGGTGCTCTCCAGAAAAGTTTTTCAAGAAGTTGAATCGCCCTTTCACTCCGGCTTGGTTCGTTACGAGATAATGAGTAAATCCTTTCGAATCGGGGCACCTGCCCCACCATCACTGAAAGCCTTAAAAGCGAGTGTAAAGACGAATAAAAAAAAAAATTGAAAATAAAAAAAAAATGGAAGAAGCTACCTAGGCTTAGAACGCCGAAGGAAGAGCCACAGAAGAAGAGCGCTTATGGTGTCTGTCCGGTGGTGTGCGCGGGGTCAGACGCTGCGGTACCCGTCTCCGGCGAGCTGTGACCGTGGATTAGGGGAAAAAACTAAGGAGTCAGCCGACCGTCGCAGGCCCCTGTGTCTTCCAGGCGGTAGTGATCATCTCTCTGGGGGGACACTCGAGGAACTACTCACCTGTCAGAAATATAGCAATGTCTTTCGAGCCAGCTCAAATGAGTAACAGACATATGTAAGACTTGGCGGAGAAGGTATGATAGATCTATATTCATTGGTAGTCATAAAAACCCTTCAGATTATTTACTTGGCTATATATTGGTTAGAAGTGGTGCCGTTGCAAACACAATTCCTCTTCTTCTTTATTGCATGTCCAGGACTCCATCGGGGTAAAGCTGGTCCTCCTTTAGTAGATAATAAGTTTGTATATTATCATAATAGTACCATCATATTAATAATACATAATAGCAATATATTACGGCGCCGCGCCTCTTTTGTACGCTTCTGGAACATTATTAGTTCTCAAATTGTATCTGGGCATGGACTTTCGAACAAAGTTAATATCATGCATTAAAATTGATCGCAAATAATGATTAATAAATGTTCTTTATTTTGCTATAAAGTGCAAATAATTTTTAATTTTTAAATATTTCATAATAATTATTTTTTTGAATTCTTACTATCATCTTCTCATCCTTTCCTTAATTTGGCTAATAATGATTTTATCGAATGATTTACAATCTATTAGAGTAGAATTAAGTAGCTTTAATTTCAATAAAAGTGTGAAGACGGACACATTATAATTGGAAAGTTTTTAATTATTTTTTAAATAGCTATTTATCCTTTAGTATAAATACACTCAGATCCAAATGTAGGTGGGCGTATAAACTTCCCCTAGGGTATGGCCATTGAAAGAGTCCGGCGAGGCAGGGGCGAAGACGTGATTGCAAGAAGAGCTAAGGGCTACCTGTTAGTCGATCGAAGGGAGGCCTAGAGGAGGAATACATAAATATGTGGAGAGGGGAGGTCACGTTAGGCGTCCTACGTGAGCCGGGCGGACACCACGTAGGAGTCTACAGCGACCCCTCCCCCTGCTCGAGTCCTGGTCATCCGATTGGCAGTGTCTTCTCATTGACAACGGACTAATAGGTTTCTTGAAAAAATGGCTGTTGTCGTCAGGGTCACATTGCGCGAGCGGAGTGCATCCACGGGTTTAACTCGATTGTACACATACAACAAATAACATATATTAATACGCCAATAAGTCTTTTAAAAAAAATTATTTTGAAATGTTTATTTAGAAAAATAAGATAGAAAAGAAATATTTGTATATGATTTTTTCTGGGACAGGGGGTGGGGATAGAATCTGTAAACAAACCAAGAACGCGAGACGGACGAAAGGTCGGACGTGTCCTGCTGAGTGGCCACGTCCCGAGTAGACTCCTGTGATCTTTTACCACATAACTGTAAAGATTTCCTCTGTCGTAGTCTTTCCTCTTTCCTCACAGCTGTGACAGCCCATTTATTATAATCCGCTGACAGGTTTATATTAATCATTTAATTCAGAAAAAAAAAATATGTTAACATTCCTAGTGGGATCCTTACAATAAATAGATAAAATATTGTAGTCTCAAAACTACTGGTTAATCTCATAAAGCGTTATTCATACATTATCTTAATGCATCTACATATAGTAGTGAAAATCTAATAGATGATTTTTAAAATCTGTGAAGCTCAACAAGACCTATCGATCTGCTAGCAGATTGAGAATTGTCTTCACTTACCTGCTAAAAATTATTGAATGATGAAGTTAAGCTTTGAGGATTTTTTAAATATTTCCTTTTACAGAATATACGTGACATCATCTCTTATAATTTTCTTCCATCATTCGGTCAATGAGTCTGAAGTAATAAATAATAATAACTATATTTCTGAGTAATAAATATTTATAAAATGTTGTACAATTTTAAGAATGTTGTGAAATTTGAATATAATGAAATGAAAAAAAAAATTTAAATATACCAATAGGGATAATGACGGGAGAGAGCAAATTGATGGAATTTATGGAGGAAAGTTAGTGTTTTGGCACATCCTACTTTCTTTTTGCGAAGGCGTCAAAAACCCTTCGGCCCTACATTCTTTCCCAAAATTCCCTCACTCGTCCCCTCCCCCCTCCTTTTTTTTCATTGGGACACCACTTCGTGAAGAAACGAAATAGCGTTTAAGTTTTTCCAGAGTTAGCGTCATAGTGGCTTTCTTCCTGAATTGTCCCTGCCGATATGCCCAATTGTAATTCGTATTTTTGTCATTTATGTAGACAAAAATATCTTAAACTATAAATTTTGGTACTACAGTTTATAATAATTTGGTAAATTTTATAATTTATGCAATGTTTTTTTATTCGAGTCTTGACAAAAACCTGAGGGACGAAACATAAGCAAAACAAAAACTTCTTGGTTCATAAATGTGTAAAAAAAATATTTTTAGCTTTCAGTCAAGCTATTTTATAAAAAATTATAAATTTGTTAATATATTATTTGTTTGTCGTAACATTTAACACTTATTTGTAAATCGTATGAATTAAAACTGATTTTTAAGTTCTGAAAAATTTCTTTTTTATTATTAATATAACTATCCTTGACACTTTACTTTAGTCATTTTTTATATATTTTTTTATTCATCAAATTATCTCACCGTGACATTTCGTTATCTACACTTCTTCCATTTTTTTTTTTTTTTAATTTAGTTCAAATAATAGGAAAAATAAATAACTACTAAAAATCCTTGTTGCGTGGGGCAATAAGTATTAAAAGAAGAGTTAGTGGCTAAACCAATTTTTGTGGGATCTACGGCAGTGGTGCCTGCAAAAGCCGGCAGGGGCGCTGATAAGTACCTGCTTGCGGTAATGGCGGTGATTAGAGTTAACAATACCCCAGGCCGTAAGGTGAAAGGCTATTGGTTGGCTATTGTGAGTGCTAGAACAATGGACCAATCTGAGCCAGCTTTGTCACAGACTCGCCTCACAATTCACACACACACACACACACACACACACACGGACGCTTGCCTTTAGGTCCTCCTCATTATGGATACAGCACCCCGGGAGCTTTGTAACTCTCCGTCTGAAACGTCTTTTTCTTTCACATTTTCTTTAAGTCTAGATAAAATATGAGCCAAATACATATATTCTGTCAATTAGGAGTTTATTTTTTGAGCTACCGTGCATTTGCCTGTTTACTTTCGACTATTCTTTCATTTTTTAAATATATGTGCGACCTCCTTAAACTTACAAATAACGTAAGGGCCTCCATTAAAAAAAAAAAAAAAAAAAAAATTACCTGAAATGATTTCACCAAAAGTGCATAATGCTAAGACAGATATGGAAAAACGCTACAGTTACAAGCCCTAACTTATGAAGGTAGATTTCTACCACTCTGTTTGATTATTTTTGTTGAAGGTTTAAGAGACGTGTAACATAGAGAAAGATGTATTCAAATAAATAATATTCATATTACTTTCTGAATAATTTTTGTGGTGAACTTATTTTGTTCAATATTGTTAGTGTTGGGGTAAAGGTGTCATGTACAGTTTAGCGCCTTCTGTCAGTAATGTATAATTCAAGCTAGACACATTTCCCCATAGAAATTAAGTACAACTGACAATACCAAGAAATATTATTTCCACGGCTTCTATATTTATACTCATATTTTTTTTATTTTTTTTTTAATGGAGTGTAAAATATTTTTTAATTAAAATCTAGTGTAACTTTTGTCGAGTAAATTTTATCAGAGAGTCTGTTACCGAAATAAAGTAGAGCAAAGCACAATGAGGAATTGTTGGAGTTTTTATGCAAATTTTGTCCTAAAAATTATTAAGAATTAGTCTCACACGTTAATTTAAGAGGATTGAAAATGTGTCAATTTATCAAACTCAAGAAAGTTTTAATTTAGGGCCAGTCTTCTGTATTACTTTATACAATTTTGAGCATGTAAAAACGTATACAATACAACAATATTAAATTATCGAGGAACAATATATATATATATGTGTGTGTGTGTGTGTGTATATAATATAGGAATATTTTATAATATACAAATTTTTTGTATAGCTTCTAACGGGTAACTCGCAAAAAGGATTTTTCTTTGCAGTAATAAATGAACTTTAATAGTTTTTTAGGTATGATCTTGATAATGTGTAATATTAATAATTACATCGCCATAGGTATTACTAAAATTTACGTCAGGAAATATTGATAGACATTGCTCCTGTAGAATTTTTTATCAAATTTTTTTTATATATAATAACAAGAGAACCATTTTCCCCCTCTAAGAAAAAACGTTTACTTTTTTAAGAAGCATAAATGCTACAATATACAAAAGAAAATATTTTTCTGGGTCTAGGATAGAAAAAAAAATTGTACAAGAAACGGTACATCCAGCTAGAAAAACCTGAACGTGATGGTGTTTAGGATGTAACGGGTTTTATAGGTAGCGTTTAGTAAGTGTCTGGGTTCTTTGAAGTTGGAGGAGACGTGGAGATTGATGTTAGAAGTTTTCGCTTCGAACCCGCTGACTGTGGCTCTTCGCGAACGACTGACATGCGGAGCTGTCTGCTGGTAACTTCTCCTGAATATAAATACATGCTGGGAACCCTTAGCCTTTGACCGCCCCGCGATCCTCCACTCGGACTGGGGGGGTGTCGGTGAAGGGCCGCCCTTTGATCTGTGAATTGGGGCTGATCTGGAGGGCAGGTCACGGTCCCTTGGGCGACCGCACTTCATAGGATTCCTACAAATGAGAGGAGTTCGGAGAGCTTTTGAAGAATCGTCAAAATAAGGCATTATTCTCCAACCCCTCGTGCATATCTCATTCAATTACGTGCTCTGGACATGTACGACAGTTCAATAATTGTAAGGATTTTATAAGTTAATATGAAACTTGGTTTTATAGTATAACTATAGAAATCGGCATGAAAAATCAAAATAGTGATACCCTTTCAAAATTGGTATTTTACGCTTCAGGCAAATAGAAATCTGAAAAGAATTTGTCATACGCTACAAACAACTTTCTTGTAAATCCGTATTCGATGAAATTTGAGATTTTCTGCCAATGAAGTTCATATGTGCTTGGCTATCAACTTTAAGACGTATAAATTGGGTGTCAAAAATTTGTAATTTAAAATTCCTCTAATAAGCAAATTGTTCGACCTGTCATTTGTGCAACTGCATGTAGTTCGTGCATCTTTTGTTGTGATAATTTTTAAATATGATAATTTTCGTTAGTAAATAATTATTCATAAAATATCGATATTAACCTTTTAAATCTCCTGATACGCTTTTCTTAATATTTATTTACATTTTAACATATCATCATTATGTTATTATAAATCCTTGAGCGTGACAAAAAAACATAAGTTGATGACGAGAAAATTTTTTTTATTTATTTATATATTTTCTATTTCTTTCCCTCTCTAAGGTACTCCTCATTCAGTTCCGATTTGGTCCTTAAACTATTGTCAATCCGTGCGATCTTGCTATAATCAAATTAATGTGTGAATTTTTTTTTTGTTTAGACATGATTTCTTTCTTAATTTTTTAAATATTTTAAAAATTGTTAGGTAACCTCACAATAATAATGCTTCTTAAAGATTTCGTATTATAACCATGACTTTTTTCTTATAAATTTCAAGGCTCTTACACAATCATTTCTGTGCCAACTATAATATATAAGTAATACCTGCCAAGTTCACCTAACAATCCAGCACATCATAGAGGTTTGCCCAGTTTATCAGAATTACTTCACTAGGGAAGGCATTGGAAGAAATATGGCGGAGTGCCTTGGGAACAACCCCTCTACAGTGGATGGGCTGTTAAACTTTCTTAAAAAATCAGGTATAGCCTGGAAAATCTGAATTAAAGAACGTGATATTATTTATTATTTTAGTTAATAANCTCCACCACTACACCTCTCCTGATTATATCAAATAGGAGCTCACTGATTATCAATTAATCCATTAATTTAGGTTGTTATAGTGGTCGAAATAATCCTGATTCCTGTCTTTTATTAACTAATTTATAGTAAATATATTAAAGGGTGTTTATAGGGCGTAATAACCTAGAAGCTGATTGCCCTCCATTATGATCTACTACTACTACTATAATAAATAAGTAAATGATAGATTTTACTATAAAGCTCCTATGGCCCGTCTTTCATTCTTGTCATCAAGACTGACTATATCACAATAAAACTTGTTTCATAAATAAGCACCTGTTCTATGACCTGGAAAATATTAAACTCACAAGTAATAAACACTCCTTCTATTTATCTTTGACAGATGCGTCCAAGCGTATGACTGCTCCCCATCTCTGCTTCGAATGAAGGCATTCAAGGAGTATAATTTGAGCCAGCTAGTCATTTTGTAAAACATTCTCGATCGTGAAAGCGGTGCAGTTTCTGCATTAGAACAGTCCCGGCAATTTGTGACTTGCAAGGGGTATTAGCCGGATAACGAGGGGCGATTTGGCCCGGACCCTATACTTGCCAGGGGACACGGCCGTAAACAGGCAGCCCTTCAAACAATGTGGGGGAATCAAGACCGGAAGGCTCCCAACCTGTAGTTGGGCTCGAAGGGGAGCGGCGTAGTCAACCCGTTTCCTCTGCACGCCCCATTTGACAAATTCAAAATAGAAAAATACAGGCAATTTCTCTTAGGGGCCAAGGTAGGAGGGACCCCGGAGTCCAGGGCGAAGGGTGGCGAGGGAAGAAGAGTGTGCGGAAAGAGAGGAGAGAGAGAGAAGCGGGTGAGAAAACAGAATTAGCCGGCACTTGTGCGCGAGGGGACGGTAAATTGGCACAAATTGGGGAAGGGGCTGGTGGCCCCCCGGGACCTGCCCCCGGACCTACGTGAGCGTCAGCAATGTGGCGCCCTGCCTGTCCGCTCGTCCAAGATCTTCCTTGGTCAATCTCGTCCAGTTTGAAACCTGATATTTAAATCTATGCTTGAATATTTCTATAATTTAACTCGTCTCGAGCCTTCTGCAAGCTCTCAAGATCAATTATTCTGTTAATATAAGATTTCGGGACAAAATACTCTAATCAAATTGTAAATCATTTTCGTTTGGTTTCTTCTAAATAAAAACCAGAGTAGCCCTGTGGATCTCTTTGGGTCTCGAAATCTTGGCGCTCCGGTTCAAATTCCACCCTGGGAAAGCTTTTATCGAGAAATATGAGCTTGGTCCGAGCCATGGTCGTTTATAACAGGAAAGTAACCTGCAGATAGCCCCTTCCTCCATGGCCAACTATTTGAAAGGAAGGATAAAAAAAAAGTTAAGCATTTAGTTTTTCAATGTGAATTCTAGTTTTTCTTGCTGCCAAATTATATTGTCAAATTGTATGAAAAATGTAATGGTTCTTCCAAATATTGACATAATGATGAGTAAAGAGACTTTTTATAATGTCGAGAAGACGAACATCTATATTCCTTATTTTTTTTTTTTTTTTGTTTAAATATTCTTTGTTGAATAGTTCTGTAGTACTTCTGTGTAGCTTTTTTTAAAAAGTAATTTTTTAAAACTTTCGATCACTATAAATTTTTTTTGCGGATATTGCTTTTTAATAATTATGTCATGGAGCTTCCTTAATTAGTTCTTTGAGTTAAGAGGCTACGAAGTTGGAAAATTCAAACTCTTTGACGATAATAGATTACTTGGAAAAACTTTACGAAAATCTTACAAAATTCTCCGGGCATAATGACTTGGTCAATTTCAACCATCTATACTCAGATACTTATTGAGAAACATATAAAGCTATTGTTTACTCATAATAATATATAAAAAATACCTTATTTGTTCCTCAATTAAAATCACATTAATCTAATAATCAATACAATAATTTAGTCAGACTTCTGATGATTATATATTTCTCTGTTTCTTGATATAGTAAACAAATCCTGAAATGTTAGAGAATAGTCCTTTTTTCCAGAATTTTATTTCTATAAGTTTAGCCAAACCGAGCGCCTAAAATGGTTATTTACTGCTTTCGAGTTCTGAAAGTGGTTATTGACATTATCTAGCTTATTATTATATATATCAATTA